>LPNX010790686.1:91420-121546 GCA_001517045.1 Pseudotsuga menziesii | reverse complement strand
GGAATTTTTTTTTTTTTTTTTTTTTTTCCAAAAAAAAAAGAAAAAAAAAAGAAAGAGGGCAAAATTGGGCGGCGAATTTTAGATCAATTTCTGAAATTTTTTGCAAAAAATCAGAAGAAACAGATTTCATATTTGAATTCCTCTTTAAAAAATACACAGTTTCAAAAAAAAAATCATCTCATTTGGAGTTCTAAAAGTGGAGATATCGCGGATTTAAAATCAGAAATTTTTCAGAATTTCGGTGACGGCCGCGGAAATTGCGGCGAGAAAATCTTTTGACCGAGTGCCCAGATTTCTATTCCAATTTCATGTGTAGAAGCAGAGTGGTTGTTCCAGTTCCAGAAACATGCTATAATAGCAATTCTGAGCAATATAGATCCGGTTTTTGAACATTGGGTGGAATTTCTACCCAAATTTTTTCTGTTGCAGGTTCGGATCTGGGAATAATCCCTATCCGCTTAACTATGGGAAGTACTTGGGCATAATCCCTAAAAATCATTGTGAGGAGTACCACAGGAACCCCGAAGTAGCTGGCCCATTGAGAGGACTTGCCGGCGAAAATGGCAACGACCCCTACCTGATTGACTAGTTCCCACCCGTGAGGTAAACCAAGAGCTGTCGTTTGTGACCAAGCGGTTATCAGTTTTACCTGAGCCGTGGAGTGAGGGGTACTGCCACAATACGCAAGCCGTTAGAAAGCATTGGTGGCCGAGTGAATCCCTTGAACCGATAGGAAGCCGCACATACCTGGGGTCCATATCTATTTTCAGTTGCACAATTATAGATTTCCTCTGTCCAGAAATATTGCCGGTCAGTTCTGCGTCGTTGCAGATCCATCTGTTGCCGATCACTTCTGCGCCGTTGCAGACCCCTTCCTGAAAAATATCCTACTTATGGTTGTCACCCGCACAGGAGCAAAAATCATGGAGGAAGCACTTGCAGTCATCCAAGCCAAACTCCAGGAACTGGATGAAAAATTTCTCGGTCTCCATCTTGAGCATGCAGCTATGAACACCAGACGACAGTCTGAGTCTTCATCAACCAATGGGTTCTCTTCTTCCAGCAATTTTCGCGGTCCGAAGCTAGATTTTCCTCGCTTCAATGGTATTGATCCGATTGAATGGATCTATCGTGCAGAATAGTATTTCAGCCTTCATAACACTTTTGATGTCCACCAAGTTCCACTTGCCTCCTTTCATTTGGAACAGGAAGCTCTTCAATGGTATCGTTGGTACATCAAGGCTCATGAAGAGCCAAAATGGCCTGCTTTTTGCTAGCTCCTTTTGTACCGATTTGGTCCGAGTGCTTTTGATGACTTCACAGGAGCTCTCACTAAACTTCGCCAAACTGGCACTATGAAAGAGTATCAAACTGAATTTGAGAAACTAGCTAATCACACAGAAGGATTACTTGATGACTTCTACCGGAGTTGTTTTATCAGTGGTCTAAAGGATGCAATTCACTCTGAGGTCAAAATGTTCAGTCCCAACACAATGATGGAAGCCCTGGGGTTGGCTAAGTTGGCAGAAGACAAGATGGCAGCCCAACAGCACTCCAAATCCTCTTTTGTTCCCTTCTGAAATATGGGTCCTCAACGACCTCCCATTCCGCCAGCTCCTCGCTCACCTCCAATCAAGCATTTTTCTGAAACAGAGATGCAGGCACGTAGAGAAAAAGGGATTTGTTATAATTGTGATGAGAAATTCAGTTGAGGACATCGATGTGTTCAACAAAAGATCTATCTCTTGGATGTGGATTCTCCACCTGCCTCTGAACTTGGTGAAGAAGTTTTCGATGTAATGGATGCTCCGGTTGACACTCAGGAGCTTCCTACTGACCCTCCATCTTAGGATGACCAGCCCGAGATATCCCTCCATGCTTTAGCTGGAGTCACTGCCCCCCAAACCATGCGGGTATGCAGTTACTTCAAGAAGCTTCCTCTTACAATACTCATTGATTCTGGCAGCACTCATAATTTTATTGACCCCTGGATTGCCAAACAAGCTGATTTTTTTATCCATCCTTGCTCCAACTTTGAAGTCATGGTTGCCAATGGGGGCACCTTACCTTGCAAAGGGAAGTGTTGTAATGTGCGTATCTCTATGGGAAATTATAACCTCCGCTCTGACATGTTTGCCTTGACCTTAGGTGGATGTGATGTGGTTTTGGGCGCTCAATGGCTGTGCACACTTGGCCCCGTATTATGGGATTTTGCTGAACTTTGGATGCAGTTATCCCCCGATGGACACAAGCACACATTGAAAGGCTTACAACCAGGGTCTCTCAGCCTCATCAGTTCACATCGCATGGAAAAAATCCTTAAGAAGAGTTCCCATGGTGTCATCACTCAGCTCCATTCCATTCAAATGCAACCATCAGCGGCCCCCACTACTCCTTTGGATCTCCAACAAATTCTGGATCGATATAGAGGTGTTTTTGCTGAACCAGTGGGACTTCCACCTTCACTACAAGAGGACCATCGTATTCAGCTCCTTCCTGGCAGCATTCCTCCCAACATCAGGCCCTATCGCTACCCATTTCACCAAAAAATAGAGATTGAACTCCTCGTTAGGGACTTACTGAAGCAAGGTATTATTCGCCCAAGCACAAGTTCCTTTTCTTCACCAGTTCTTCTTATCCACAAAAAAGATGGGTCCTGGCGCCTCTGCATTGACTTCCGAGCACTTAATCACCTCACCATCAAGGATAAGTTTCCAATTCCTGTTGTTGATGAGCTTCATGGTGCTCAATTTTTCTCCAAGTTGGATCTTCGCTCTGGGTATCATCAAATTCGGGTTCATGAGGATGATATCCCTAAAACAGCTTTCCGCACACATGATGGCCACTATGAGTTTTTGGTCATGCCCTTTGGTCTCACTAATGCTCCTTCCACATTCCAGGCCTTGATGAATCAAATATTCCGACCCTATTTGCGGAAATTCATTCTGTTATTTTTTGATGATATCCTCATCTACAGTAAAACATGGGCTGAACATCTCCAGCATCTGGCTCTTGTAATACAACTTTTCTCTGACCATCATCTCCATGCCAAAAAGTCTAAATGTGTTTTTGGCCAAAAGGAAGTTGAGTATCTCGGGCACATTATCTCAGCACAAGGTGTTCGTGTGGATCCTACCAAAATCGCTGCCATGAACGATTGGCCGCCTCCTAAGACACTCAAGAGCCTTCGTGGTTTTTTGGGGTTGACTGGCTACTACCGCAAGTTTGTCAAGGATTATGGGAAGCTTGTAGCTCCATTAACTGCTCTGTTGAAAAAGGATGCTTTTACATGGACACATGTTACTGAGTGTGCATTTGACAAGCTGAAACAAGCTATGTGTACTACACCTGTTCTAGCTATGCCCGATTTTTCCAAGCCCTTCACTATTGAGAGTGATGCTTGCGGCAATGGACTTGGTGCTGTTCTCCTTCAAGATGACCACCCCATTGTATTCACCAGCAAAGCCCTTTCCGGTAAGAATTTAGCTGCCTCTACATATGAGAAGGAAATGATGGCTATTTTGCATGCAGTACAAAAGTGGCGACCCTACCTCTTAGGGAATAATTTATGCATCAAGACTGATCACCAGAGTCTGAAATATTTCCTAGAACAGCGTGTATCCTCCCCAGCACAACAGAAATGGGTTAGCAAACTCATGGGTTATGACTATGACATCACTTATAAGAAGGGTAAGGACAATATTGTGGCGGATGCCCTTTCTCGCACATTTGATGACCAAGGTTCTCTTTCCGCTATTTCTATGCCTGTTCCAAATTGGTTGCAATCGGTTCAATAGGGTTATGTCAATGACTCTTCATTATCTCACATCATCTAACGCTTGGAAAACAACCCTTCTGCTATCCCACATTACTCTTGGGATGGTGCTTCACTGAGATACAAGGGTCGAGTCTGGTGCTTCCCCAGAACACAGCTCTTCAACAAGCTATCTTCTATGAACTCCATGCTTCTCTATCAGCGGGGCACTCTGGTTTTCTCAAAACGTATGAACGGGCACGGCGCAACTTCTTTTGGCAGGGCATGAAAATGACAATTCAACAGATGGTGGCGGAATGTGATACCTACCAGTGCAATAAGGGTGAAACAACACCCCTTCCGGGATTGCTCGAGCCCTTGCCCATACCTACCCGGATATGGACCGATATTTCTATGGATTTCATTGAAGGGCTCCCTAAATCTGGAGGGAAGACTGTGATTTTGGTTGTGGTTGATCGCCTCTCCAAATATAGTCATTTTTGTGCTCTTAGCCATCCCTATACAGTCTCTTCCATTGCTCAAATTTTTCTGGACCAGATATTTCGTCTTCATGGAATGCCTTCTTCCATTGTCTCGGATCATGATGCGACTTTCACCAGTCATTTTTGGACAGAACTCTTTCACCACACTGGCACCACACTGAAGATGAGTTCCAGTGATCACCCCCAAACAGATGGTCAGACTGAAATTATTAATAAATGCTTGGAAACTTATCTTCGTTGCTTCTCCTCTGAGCAACAACATCAGTGGGCAAAGTGGCTCCCTCTCGCTAAATGGTGGTACAATACCTCTTACCACACTGCCTCTAAAATGACTCCATATGAAGCAGTTTATGGTCAGGCACTGCCAGTTCTTCTTCCTTACACCCCCAGCAGTTCTCCAGTTTAGGCAGTTGACACGGCCCTTCGAAACCGCGATGAGGTTCTTCGCATTTTGCGCGAAAACCTTCACATGGAAAGAAATCGCATGAAGCAACAAGCTGATCAGCACCGTTCTGAGCGCACTTTTGAAGCTGGTGATATGGTTTTTCTTCGTCTCTAGCCTTACAAGCAATCCTCACTAAAACTCAAAGGGTGTCATAAGCTCGCTCCAAAGTTCTATGGTCCATATAGGATTCTTTAGAAGATTGGGTCTGTTGCTTATAAATTGGAACTTCCGCCTTCTTCTAGCATTCATCCAGTATTTCATGTCTCTTGTCTGAAGAAAGTTCTTGGCCCCAACATCCAAGGCCAAACTATTTTACCAGAACTGGATAATGAAGGATCCATCTTTTTGGAGCCGGAGGCTGTCCTCAATAAGCGCACTCGTCAGCTTCTCTCTCGCTCTATCACAGAGGTCTTAATTCAATGGCACGGAATGCAGCCCGAGGATGCTACGTGGGAACCACTCCTTCAGATTCAGCGACAATTTCCACATCTAAAGCTTTGAGGACAAAGCTTTTTCTAAGGGGGAGGGGATGTTAGGAACCCATGTCAATCCTCCTCTTTACTATGTTAGTATATTGTTGTTGGACGCATATGCTTTGTAAGCCGCCTGTAGTATTTGTTGATCCATAGTTTATATTGGCCCATGGTTTTGACCCATAGTATTGGCGCCCATAGTTTATATTGGCCCATGGTTTTGACCCATGGTATTGGCGCCTATTTTTAGTATATAAGTGTGTGTTGATGCCAAGGAAGGCACCGTGAATTTATTTTGTATTGAGCTTGCTCAAATGAGGTTGCCCCCTCGAAGTGGCTTGCGATTAATATAAAAGTGATTTTGAGTTCTGCTGCTATATCGTGTGTTTTGATTTCTTGTTTGCTGCGGGGTCTTCACAAAAAAACTCCTAACTCTGGTATGGATGCCTGATTTAAGAACTTTCCTAATTACCATTTAACATTTATAATCCAACATAAACGAATAAAAACTGATAGATGAATGTAGACTAATCTATGCATAATAGGTTTTATATTAATCATTCACATCTAGAGTAAAACATTCTACTGTAGATTTAAAACATAGAATAAGAACCTGGCACCAATGCTGGGAAAACAAAAGTGGGAAAGTTGTTCCTCCCAACCAACTCCCAAAGCAGCCAAGTTACATGCTCCAAAACCCCCTGAGCATATTCGTTGAACCACAAGAGAAAATTCCTTCAATGCGCCATCTCTTGCATTCTCATATTTAATTCCTGTCCAATGCTAGCCTCTTGCTTACTTATGGACACACTATTATATAGTATTTTGCCTAGGACTTGGTCATTTATGAGCCTCGTGCTCTTTAGCACTCAACTAGGAGTTGTGACCTGATTTTTGGGGATGTTGCCTCCTGCACATTTAGTTCTTACTCGGTGACTTCAACCACTTGTCTTTTCCTGTTGTGGGTCAACAAACACTCTTCAACAACTATTTCCACTTTTATCCCCTCTTCAGTAATATATTAATAAATATAATTTATTACAAATGTTTTATTTTTGACTTTTTGTCAAAAATAATAAATAAAGTATTTTTCAGCCAAAATTAACAATAAATTATTACTTTCAAGTGCATTACAATAACTATTTATGGAAAATGATATAACTGAACTTACAAGTAATAAAAAGCTGTATAACATTTAAATAAAATAATGGTGTATTTTTTTGGGTTCGTGAGAAACATTCTCCTCTGTTATAACATTTGTTAAATGGTTAGATATAATTGTTTTAATATAAGATAGTTTCTTGTTGTTATTGTTAAAAAAAATTAGTAAATTTAATTATATGGAAAAAAATATAATAATATTTTAAGATAATAAAAATTCTAATATGAAATAAAATTAATATAAATTTTAGTATAAATATATAGATTAAAATAAAAATAAATTTAAAAACTATTAATCTATTAAGCATTTCATTAATCAAGATTTTTTTTCAATCGAATTTTCTTTTAATGAAATATTTATCAAATCTTTTTTGTTTTAACTATTTTATAAAATATAAATATATTTTATATTAAAGATGCCTAGTATCAACTCCTCAAAATAAATTCATTCTAATTAAAAAATTATATATATATATAATTCTTAATATAATAATCAAATATTTAAATTTTACATTTTTTAACAAAATCAAAATATTAACTAATTGAGATATTTTAAAAATTGAAATATTTATTTTTATATTTAAAATAAAATTTATGTTTTTTTGAACTTTTAAAATTTTCCTTTTATAATAAAAATTGTAAAACCTTAAAATATAATTTATTACTTTGGTGGTTAGGAAGAGTGAATTATTATTTTCTCCACCCAAAGTTCACAACAAGTGTTGCGAGTGTTAAAAGGGATAATGGTTTCTTTGTTTGGTTGTACAAATTCCACCGAGACTATTCTTTGAGCACAGTAAAGTCAAGTCAATACGGACATCTCACTGGCTTGGTAGAACTTCGTGATAGAGATAAGCTGTGGCAATTTTTCTCAAAAACTTTATTGAGACATTAATCGTGGGGTAGCAATTCATATGCCGCGTGGGTTGGCATCTCTCATTTGAAAAATATTTGAATGATAAAATATTAAAATATTTGAATTATATATATATATAATTTTTTAATTTTTTTTAAATGTAATTATTAATATATAATTAAATATTCTAAATTAAAATTTTTTTAACAAAATCAAAATATTAATTAATTAAAATATTTATTTTTATATTTAAAATAAAATTTATTTATTTGTTTGAATTTTTGAAAATTTTAATTTTATAAGTAAAAATTGGAGGAATAACTTGATATCTTCTCTACCCAAAGTTTAAGATATTATGTTCTTGTTTAACCCCATATAATGATTGAATGGAGTATATAATCTGATCATACTTTGATTCTCATAAATAACCAATGTCATAATTTCTACACATTCCATCACCATTCTGACAATTAGAAGAGATAAAGCTTTCTTTGTTTGGTTGTACAAATTCCACCCAGGCCATTCGTTGAGCATAGTAAAGTCAAGTCAATGCTCACAGCTCATAGGCTTGGGAGAATGTCATGAAAGAGATAACCCGTGGGGAAATTTCTCAGAAACGTTATTGAGACTTACTTGTGTGGTAGCAATTCATTCCGATAATGTTATCCTATGTCGTGTGGGTTGGCATCTCTGGATGGGAAAATATTTGAATGATAAAGCCTCCCTGGTTGGGAAAATATTTAGTGGGCTTCTTTGGCTGGAAAAGATAAAGCTTAAGCTTTCTTTGTTTGGTAGGCCCCAGTAAACTCAACTCAAGTCAATACGAATAGATGAAATACTTTGGAGGGTGTTAGACTCTGAGGAGGTCAAGTGAATACCAACAGATGAAAAGCTGGGAGTAGGGTTGGAATTTTATTTCATTTATGTTTTGAGTTAAAAAATTTATTGAACTTAAAATTCGTTTCTTAATAAAAATTTATTAAAAATTTAAACAATCATAATATTATTTTTTATTATATACTTAAAGAATCTAACAAAATTAAAATGGCACAAATAATATCCACTAACATTTTGCAAGTTATGCTCGTGTTTCTGTTGATCTCGAGTCGGTTGATATCTCCTCTAGTAGGAGACCTAATGTTTCAGTGAGAAAGCCAAAGAAAAGGGGAAATTCTCTTCCCAAACCCCCCCCTTCTGATGAAACAGAGGAAATTGCCTTTGTTTTCCTAAACCTTCAAATTTCTTTCCTTTTTGACAAAGGCCTCCCAAAGGCTATGGGTTCCTCATCCTTTGATTCTTCCCAATCTCTTAAATATTCAATAGCCCCCCCTCAGTGCCCAAATTATCCTTGTGTCCTTTAATATTCGTGGGTCAGGTGGCGAACCCAAAAGAGCTTCCCTTAAGTGTTTTTTAGATAGGACTAAGCCATGTGTTTTATTGCTTCAAGAGATTATGACAGATGGGGTCTCGGCGTGTGATTACTTTCTGAAAATGATTTCAACTTGGCATGTTTCAGATTGGGACTCTTGTGGAATGTCGGGGGTTACGTTGGTGGCATGGAACCCCCAGGTGGCAAGCTTCAAATCCTATTTGTCCAAGGTGGGTATGTTGGTGGAAGGTCAATTACTAGGTTACGCGAAGGTTATCAGAGTTCTTAATATGTATGCTCCCTATAGCAACAGATTGGAGTATTGGGAAATTGTTTTTGAATATGGCATCATGGATGATAGATCTCTCATAGTGGCAAGGGATTTTAACCTTAATTTATCCCAGGATGAAGTCTGGGGGGATGGAAAGATTGATGATCCCATTGCAGTGTTTTTTAAGACCAAGATGGAAGAGAAGAATTTGATTGATATAGTGTCGAATGTGATGTGCCCCACCCGGTCAAACGTAAGATGTGGAGCTGCGGGGTTGGCAAAGCAGTTGGATTGATTCCTCATGTTTGAGGATCTTTGTGATTTTTTTGGAAATTACAGAACGTGGCCCCATTTGTTGGGATTTTTAGACCATAAGGCAATTCTCATACAAAATGACTTTGACAAGAGTAGGGTTAAATACCCTTTCAAATTTAATCCTATTTGTCTTGAGGATAAAAGTTTTTGTGACTTTGTTAGAGAAAAGCGGTCTTCATGGTCGGTCCTTAAATTTTCATCAGAACTTTATGGGTTGACTGAAAAATTGAAAAAAATGAAGTTTGAAGTCCAAATATGAGAAAATTTGACAGGCTAAAGACTGTAAGAAGCTGGAAGAAATAGAAGCTGAAATTCAGTCTCTCTCCGGAGTGCTGGATGAGGCCTTTTTCTCTTTTGATAAGAAGAAGAGACTCTATGAGCTGGAAGCCAACCATGGTATTTTGCTTAAACAAAGGGAAGAAACTCAGTGTCAGAAAAGTAGAGCGATTTGGCTAAAATCAGGGGATAATAACTCAAAGTGTTTCCATAGATTTGTAAACTAGCGAAGGATTACTAATACAGTTTGGGTGATTAATTATGATGAAGGTGAAGTTTTCTCTGATCAGTATTCTATCTGAAAGGTTGTTGTTGATCATTTTAATGCTCAATTTGATCACCCCGTGGTATTAATATCTTAGAATAGCTTTCAACTCTACAGAATTTTTCTCTTATGTTTACTGAAGAAGACTGTGTAGCTATTGATAAACTAGTGACTACTAACGAGGTTGCTCATACTTTGTCTTTGTTCAGGCAGGACAAGGGTCCTGGTCCCAACGGTTTGACCATATAATTCTTCACACATTTTTTTGATGTTTTTGGCCAGGAAATCATAGTGGCGATGGAAGAGGTTAGGTCTCAAAGAAAATCAATGAGTCCTTGAACTCTACATTCCTCAATCTAATCCCTCAGAAGGATCTTCCGAAGTCCGTCAATGAATTTCGGCCAATATATTTAGACAACGCACTTTACAAACTTATCGCTAAATTAATCGCCGAAAGGATGAAGATGTTTCTGGGAAAGTTTATTTTTGCTGAACAATTTGCTTTCTTACCAGAAATACAAACCACAAATGCATCAGAGTTGGCCCAAGAATGTCTACATTTTGCCAAAGCATGTAAAAAGACAACTTTATTTCTAAAATTGGACCTAATGAAGTCCTACGACCGTGTGGATTGGTCTTATCTCATATTGATTCTGGTGCAAATCGGATTGTCCTCTAACTTGGTTGAATGGATTATGAGTGTTGTCTCTTTGGTTTAGTATGCAGTGTTGGTCAATTGTGTGCCTTCTGAAACCTTTAAGGGTTACAGAGGTTTCAGGCAAGGTTGTCGCTCTCGCCTTACCTGTTCATTTTAGCTATTGAAGGGCTTATCCTCCTTATCAGTCAGGAAAAATCTCAAAATCTTCTCTTGGGGTTTAATGTGGCTAGAGGGTTGTCTGTCACCCATATTCTATTTGTCGACTATGTGCTCATTATCGGTGGTGGTTCATTGGAATAGTGGAAATTTCTATAATCTTTATTATTATGCTTCTGTAAAGCTTCTGCTCTAGAGGTAAGCTTAAAAAAATCCTTTCTCCAATACTTTTGTATGGATTAAGTATTAAAATACTGTTTGTTAAAGTTATTCCCCTTTAATTCTTGTTCTATTGAGGAAGGATTTAAATATTTGGGCTTTGTCATTAAGCCAAATGGTTATGGACCAAAAGATTGGAAGTGGATGATGAAGCACGTTTCTAGGAAGATTAACAGTTGGGCCTTCCGTTACTTATCTCTCGGAGGAAGAATGGTTTTGATTGAGTTAGTTTTATAAGGGATTCATGTGTATTAGATGACTTTATTCTATATTCCAGCTTCGATCTTTTCAAGAATGAGAGAAAAACTCTTCCATTTTCTATGGTCGGGATCTTTGGAGACTAGGAAATTTCACCTAGTTGCATGGGATAAATTATTTATCCCTCATGATACAGGTGGTTGGGGATTTAAACACCTAAGACACTTCAATGCTGCCTTGTGTGCTAAATCGATGTGGAGATGTTTGTTTGGAATAGGTTTATGGGGAAATATGATAAAGGAAAAATATTTCAAAGGGATGGATTCAATCTTTTGGATCCGAAATTGATCTGGTGAAAAGTCGGGTAAGAAGTATTCCTTTTATATCAAACACTCTAAGATCTCAAGTAGGTAGTGGTATCCAAATAAATCTAGGTATTGATCCGATATGTTGGATGGGGGATGATTCTATAAATAAACATGATTTGGTGACAAACCTGCACCGTAAGAATCTTTTTGTGTTGAAGGACATTCAAATAGATTCCGGTTTAAATTATTGGGCGTATTCTTTGGAGTTGGGTTTGACAGGTAGGTTTGTCGAAGAATGGGATCATTGCATTTCACCCCTGAACCATGGAAATATCACTCATTTTTATTCTGTCAACAAGTTGGTTTGGTATTTCAATCCTAGAGAATGTAAAGTGACATCCAAGCTAGCATATCGCTCTATTATTTCTATGCATTCATCAGATGTGTCTTAATGGTGGTCGACTTGTTTGTGGAAAGGAGAGATGCCTTTAAAAGGGGAGCTCTTTATGTGGTTGGTTCTGAACAATAAAATTCTGACTTGGGAGACGCTGCAGAATAGGTGATAAAAGGATGGTTAAAAGTAGGTAGGGGCACTGACACTTGAGCAGAAGTAATTGGCCTCTGGAGCAGAATCTTTGTGGCAAAATTATGACGGATTGAAAGAAATCCATGTATTGGGTGACATAGAAATTAGTAGTTTTCTTACTTGATCTTATCTTACATTCAGAATGGAACAATTAAGGTTTTTCTTTACAAGCTTTGGGAAATGTAAAGTTCGGGAGATGTTTTTTAGAAAGTATATCCTTTAGCCTTTTTTCTCCACATTGACTTGATTTTTGAATAACAATCTATGAATGAATAGATTGATATATTGTGGGCATGGGGAAGTGCACAAATGTATGTTTAAAATCAATTGAATTGATGACAATTTTACAATAAATTCATATTGATCACACTTATGTTTTTCTTTTCCCTTTTTTTTTGTTTTTTTACTATCTCACAATTGTGTATGTGGATTTCAGGTTGAAAATGAGAACATCTTTGTGGGTATCTTGTAAAATTACTATAGAATTTATCATGTATGTGTATTTAGAATATGTCAATTTTTCAATGCAACATATTATAGACCAAAGAGTAGCACTATATGGGAAATCACTTCTAATATGGCTATTAAGAATACTTTCTCTCAATTTATACTTGTCATTTTCATGGATTATGTTTTGGTGCAATTCACTCCCAAGGAATCACATCCAAAATGGTTCTTCTAGCATAAATATACTTTTAGGATTCGAAGGCATAAGATTCTATAGAAAATGTTCAAAATATAAATGGTATTTCTCAAAATCCAAGGACTTTCTTTGTATACCATTTGTTGTTCTTGATGCTTTTTTTATCATATGGATCTCCACTTCCTCAATAAAAACTTTGAAAAAGATAGATGAAAGTCCCTCATTACTTCCCTCTCTTCCAATACTATAATCCTCCTAAAACAATAAAGCTATAATATACCTCAATATATTGTGAAACTTAATTTGGCAAAACTTCTAATAGTTCTAAATCACTTGTAAATTAAAGACCAAAACTTCTTTGTTTCTATTTGTATATTTTACTTGGGCATGCCTACATAGACTCTATAGGGGTTATCTTCTGTTTGATATTGCAATCTCAGTTAAAATCACATGAGCATTACATAATGGCATTCCATAGATGTTGATAAGGATTTGTGTATTCAAAATTATGAGATAGAGCTCATGTAGAATGGTATATTGAATTCAATTGTAAACAATTATGTGTATAAGTATATAGTCAAATGTTATGTATCTTTTTTTGTTAAGATGCTCTATCCTAAATGGTATACTGAATTCAACTGTAAACAATTTATGTGCAAGAGTATGTAGTCAAGATGTTATGTATATTTCTTGATTAACATGTCCCTTTCTTAACTTACCTATGATGCGATTAAGTCCCTATTGCATAATGACAATAGACATCCTAGCTTAAATGAAACATGGATTTTTGGATTTGGGAGTTTAATTGGTTCAATCAGATTTCATTTGAAGGTACATGGAAATTCCTCATTAAGCACCTCAACTCTCGTACTATACTCCACCCAAATGAACAAAATGTTTAATATACAATAGTATGTTAAGAAACTTAATGAAACCTACATTTTTTTTATAAAAACAAATTCTCAAATTATTAAAAAAATGGAAAATCTAGCTATGGCCTCAAAGATTGTGAAGATACTTTATGATTTTACAAATTCTTATATGAGGAAATGTTGTACATTTATGATATTTATATATTTTAATGGTTTATTGAAATAACTTTTACACACAATATTAATTAATATCATATATGTTCAATCACTTAAAAATAATAACTATTGATTAAATAAATGAACTTAATATTACTAAACCCTTAAAAAATAATTCAACATTAAAAACACTTAAAACATTAGTTAATAAATAACTTTTATAAAAAATATTTAAAATAAGTAACTTTGAACATTTTAATGTTGTTAATATGTAATTTTTATAAAAATTACATGAACTTTTTACTATTGAAGTTATTTATTGACAATATTAAAACACTCTAGGATACCATCTTGTTCATACTATTGAAGTTATTTATTGACAATATTAAAACACTCTAGGAGACCATCTCTACAAGTTGGCTATTGGGCTTATGGAGAGTATCATCCATTTCGGTAAATTTAAGTTGAGATCTTATCCATTTTGCTAAATTTCAAGGAATAAGAATGGTTAATATGAGATATTTTCCAATTGTTTAGACTCTCTATACATACTGATTATTCACACTTTGTTTGTGATTTTGTTGTAAATCATTTTTAGTCTTTTATTTTGTCTTGTTGATTTTAATGATGAGTCCATTACAAATCTATTCTAGACCAATTGACTTATGTACTTCTAAATGTATATTATATGTTATAATGGAGTGCATTGAAGGACTTATGTACTTTTGAATGTATATTATATGTTAATTGAAGGTTTTATAGTTTTGAGAGGTCTGCCATCTTAACAGGTAGTATGTAACTTTCATTTCATTTCTTAAATAATAAGTTGCTATTTTTCATTTGTTAAAAAAAAACTTTTAAATAAACTTTTTAATATTATGCTTTTATCATCAAACTTTATCCCAATCACAATAATCAATGTTGTCACACCCCAATGTCCTTCAGAAGTGGGATAAGGTAAATTCATGACCATCGCAAAAATATTGGTGGTATTTACTTTTGAAAATATTTTCATTATGACTTGCAATTTTGCCGTAAGAAAATGTGTCTTCTTTATGTTTCGAAGTTGTAATTTCATATGAAATGGAGTTTCTCTTTTTCAATATTTTCATTATTATTTGCAATTTTTCCTTAATAAAATGCCTCTTCTTTATGTTTAGAAGTTGTAATTTTATTTGTAGTGGAGTTTATCTTTTTAATATTTTCATTATGATTTGCAATTTTACCCAAATATTTTTAGATGATTAATAATCTTTATGCATATTAAATGTTATTATATGAAGTATGATGTTGTTCACTTTTTTTTGAGGCAAATGTAGGTTGAAAACAAGTTTTATCTAAAATATAGTATTTTAGATGTATGTTGAAGAAGAGTTTTATATAAAGTATATTATACCAATTATATAATATAGTTTAGATTTTTTAATAAAATTTTGAATATTTTGTTTTTAAATAAATTTTAATGTCCAATTTTGAAGAAGATAACAAAAATGTAAAATTGTTTTGGTTTCAAATATCAAACCTTGAGATAGTCACTCTCCAACATCTTTCAAAACTTGTGAGATCAAGAGAGAGCACACATCTTTCATACAAACTGTTTTGGAGAAGTTGGGAAGTTTCCTGTCAATTGCAGAGAATACATACAAGAGAACAAATATTTGCGCAACCGACTAACTTGACTGGAAAGTTGTCCAACAATTGCAGAGAAATAGTGGGCAGGCAACTTACTTGATTCGATTGGGGTATATCAGCGAAAGTTCTCCAAAGTCTTAATCATTTTGACTATATGCTCAAAATCATGAGCTCCTCGACATCCCAAGATTTTCATCTGTTCGAATTGACTTGACCTTACTGAGGAAAACTAAACAAAGACAAATTTATCTTTTGCAGCAAGGAGTCCTAGCTTGGGAAGAACTTTCTCGCAATCATCGTCGTGTTGTAGGCTAGAGAAAGAAAATGAGGTGTAATCTAAGGGCATTTTGTCAATCGGGGGCATTTTTACCGTACTTATTAATTTGGTGTTAGGTATATTCGATGCTATAAAATTTGGTATATTGTATAATGTTGTGGTAAATTTCACAATGTTTTTTTTTCAGGAATAAAAAAACAACCTTTTATTATAATAAAAGTTGTATTAGCAAATAATGATAACTCAGGTACAGAGAAACCAACAACAAAGTGCCAAGTAATTATTCATCATAAATGAGCAGATCTGCAAAAACTACAAAACAGAATACCCTAGCTCTTGAACAAGCTTATCAACCAGCTAATACAAGCTTGATGATCATATAAACAAAAATAGATCGGTGCATGACCATTACAAAAATTTCAACCAGAAAAAACTTATCTAGAAAATACCATAGTATCAGTACACTCACAAATACCATCCATGCAAATAGAAAGATAGATGCTTCCATCCATATCATCTAGAGTTGTTTTAGAAAGAGCATTAGATTCAAAATTCATCTCACAAAAAATATGGTTGAAGGATAAGCTATTGAACTCATTCATCATTCTTCTGGAGTCATTCAACCAATGGACTAATTCCAAGGACAATACTTGAGATTTTTCCATTACCCAATCTATTATCACTTGAGAGTCNCGCCCAATAATTTAAACCGGAATCTATTTGAATGTCCTTCAACACAAAAAGATTCTTACGGTGCAGGTTTGTCACCAAATCATGTTTATTTATAGAATCATCCCCAAAAAGAAATCCATGTATCGTTGGAAAAGTCCTCTCATTAGCATCAACCATTTCAAAAATTAGGGAAACATAGAGAGGCTACTAATTAAGTGAGTGTAACAATTTGTGAACTATTGAGAAAACAAATATTCATAAATGTTTTTGTATTCAAGTTCAAGGAAAAATCAAGTCATTTAAAACCAATATATTCAAGTAATATTTTCTTCACTTTGAATACAACAACGATCCTAATATTCTCTATATCCATTTTGGTAATAATGATATGGAAAAATGATTCAATTCTCATAAACTTTTCTTTAAAAAATCAAAGCCAATATAAATATATGTATATATATAATAAACAAACTTTTACATATAGCTTCAGGAGCATTCCCCTAGAATCAACAATATTTCACATATAACTTAATAAACAATCATATATAACAATAACAGTGAACATATATTAACTAAATATAGAATCCAGCTTTTATATATATATATATTGCATGTTATTCCCTTGGCTACTTTTTAATAAAAAGGATGGAATCATGTACTCCTTTCAAATTCCTCCCCAAGTTCATTAACCAAAAAAGGTTTATAATGAAGTATCCCTTTCAAGTTAATATATTTAAAACATTTTAATTAGAGTTATTTTAATATAATTTTTTTATTAATCTATATTAATAAATCAAAGTTATACATTTTTTATATTTATATTAAATAGTTTTTAAATATTAAAAAATATTTTTAAAAAATAAAAAAATATAATACACAAAATCTATATAGACATACATAGACGTGTATCTAAATAAAATCCTATAATTTACAAAGTTGATTTTGTTTTAGAATATTAACTTATCAATTTTACTAATTTATAATAAACCAAATTTATAATAAATTAAAGTTATAGATTTTTATAGAATATATATCTACATAAATATAATGCAAAGCAA
Organism: Pseudotsuga menziesii; assembly: GCA_001517045.1. Classification (NCBI taxonomy): domain Eukaryota; kingdom Viridiplantae; phylum Streptophyta; class Pinopsida; order Pinales; family Pinaceae; genus Pseudotsuga; species Pseudotsuga menziesii. Next base: position 104,423 of record LPNX010790686.1, on the reverse strand, counting down.
CACAACGCTTTAAAAAATATGGATAAATTGTATTCACTTTTTTAAAATATGAAATTATGAACTATATTAATTTATTGTATCGAGAGTAGCGATGTGTTTACAACAGAGTATGGGGGAGATTTAAATGTTTTTTTTAGTCGGCTCATAAGATACAAAAGAAAACCGAATAAAAAATAATTAAAAAAATCCATATCTTAAGTAAAACCAAACAAAATGTCATTAAAAAACTAAAACCCCAAGAAATTGGATGCCCCATGATGCTTGATAAATCCCCCTTTAGGATGGATCTATGTTGGTAATAAACCGAAATTATATATTTTTATAGAATATATATCTACATAAATATAATGCAATGTAACACAATACTTTAAAAAATGTATAAAATGCATTCACTTTTGCAAATTATCTGGTTTATATTTAAAAATTAAAAACTCCATGTTAAAATTAAGAAAAAAATGGTTTATTGTGCCTTTGATTCTAAAGTGTGTGTGTAGAATTCCATTACAATCAACCAAGTGTAATCAAGTGTAGAGATGCTAATTTAATGGTAACCAAGTGTACCTGCATCAATATTTCGAAGGTTTTTTCTTGTTAATGAATATCTTACAAATTGATAATATCATACTGAGTTAAATGATTAGTTATTAACAAAAAAAAAATTTAGTGAATGGAGGGAAAAACTACTTATTGATGCAAAGTGGTTGACATTGTGATGGTGAGCCTAATCAAATTTGATTACCATAACCACATCTTTGAGAGTCAAATTCTTGGGAATCCTCAAGTTATCTCTAACTATGATGGGGGTTAATATATTTGGAAGGATATCACTATTTACTATGTAGTAGAGTTTTAATTGTACATGACATAATATGTACATAATTTTATCTAAGTTATTTTACATCCAATGATGTCCACACCACCCTACACAACATTTAATCATGCGTAGTAGGGTGGATAGTGCTCACCCATTTGGAATGATTCCTACACTATCATTCTTTCACATGTCTAATTGTGATAAGCATACTCTTTGATAAAATTTGGGATCTCTTTTCTATGCCCATATATCTATGTTGAATGCATGCTTCACTGTGGCTCCCGAAAAAAATTCATTGTTAATACTCATCATCATTCATATATGTGAAGCAACAAATTCCGAAAAAAAGCATGAAAGGAGCATAAAGAGACCAGAAAAAGTAATGCATTCCTTAATAATGAATACCAGAGATGAATATCAAGGCTCTTCAAGGGGGAAACCTCCTTACACAATGTACTAAGTACATAAGACAAGACAAGATGAGATGATTCAAGTGCAAATGTCTCCTTCATATACATAGGAGACAAAGAAGTACAATTACAAGTAATGGACCCAAACAGACATAACTAATATAATAATACTAATGATAATTACCACTAATATACACAAACCACTAATTTTACTAATGATAGTACAATTATCAATAATATGTAGTAAACCACAAAATAGGGGGGGTAATGTGCCAACATTTAGGGATTAGCATGCCCCTCTGCTTCAAACAAGTATTGTCCTAAATGCTTTTTTATTTATGGATGCTTCTATATGAACTACTCATATTTCCATGTTGAATATTCAACTGGTAAGTTCTTCCACTTTATGAGGTACTAAATAATATTCCAATTGCGTAGCTGTTTGGTTTTTGTTTCTGTGATTTGTTCAGGTTTCCATATGAGTTTTCCTTCTTCATCAGGATTTGTAAAGATAGTTTGAATTGGGATCTTATTTCCAATTACCTTATTTAAGAAAGAAACATGGAAACTAGGTGTACCCTTAAATATGAAGGGAGCTCCAATGTGTAAGACATACTACAAATCTTCTGCAACACTTTATAAGGACCATAGTACTTGGGTACTAATTTATTGTCTTTATTTAGTTTCTTGAGGGACAATTTTTTGTAAGGTTGCATCCTCAAAAATACCCAATCTCCTTCTTCAAAACTCCTTTCACTGCAATGTTGATCTACTTGTTGTTTCATCCTATTCTTAGACATAGCAAGGCTGTCATTTAGTAATTGGAGAACTTCTGGCTGGTGCTCTAGGTGACTTTCCATAGCTTGAACTTTAGGTTTTTATTTTAATAGAGATGTGATAGATGGAGGGTGGTACACATAAAGTGCCATAAATTGAGACATCTTTTATGACGTATAATGAAGTATTGCATCGCTATTATGCTAAGGATACAATTTCATCCATTGTGTTTGTTTGTTAGATGCAAAGCAGAAAAATTAGTCTTCCGAACATTTTTTCACTATCATAGTTTTCCCATCAAATCGAGGATGATAGGATGAATTATGAACCAACTAGGTACCCAAACAATAAAATTGTTCAATCAAAAAATTTTCAATGAAAATTGGATCTTGATTGCTGACAATAATCTTCGGATTTCCTTGTAACCTCTAAATTGTTTCCATGAAGGCTACAATAATTGTACTTACACTAAAAGGGTGAGAGAATGCACACAAGTGTGCATACTCTGTGAGTCTATCGACAACCACCATAATAAAATTCTTTCCTTCTTATTTGGGTATACCTGTGATAAAATCTATTGAAACTTCCTTCAAGTGCTGACAAGGTATTTCTAATGGTTGTTAGAACATTATACCACCTATGCCCAACATTATACAACCTAGTACCATAGTCTCATTCGATTTCACCTAGCTTAGATGGTCCAAACCATGGTCTATGATGTCTCCCTAAGGTTGTTGGGGGTTTTGAACCATTAATGACACCTAGAGACCTCACTTTGGTTAACCATAAGGTAAGGAACCCTTGTTTATGCTTTTAGTCCCTTGGGGCACTCCCACTTCTTAAAACATGGATCCAGGTTGACTAGCGGTGTCCATGCATAATATTTGAGTGTTTTTTGTCCTTTTGGGATTCCTAGAGCCACTCCCACTCCACCATACACTCCACCATGCCCGCTCCACCTTAATTTATGACCACCCATTCCTCCCATATGTTCACTTGAGAATTTGTGACCATTTGAGGTGGTTTGGGAGCTTATTGGTCAACCTAGGGAGGTTTTGAGGTCCAATGTAAGCCTGCCACATGTATGCCATTTGAATGCCTCCAAAGGCTAAGGATTTTATCTTGATGTAATATAATCATGATCTAGACATGTTCAGGTGTTGTACTCTAATGGAAACTTCATTTATTGGCATCATCTGTTGGTGTAATTTTTTCCTCCTTTCACTATTTTGTTCTTGCACTGTTAAATTCATTCATTGTGAGGATTCTCTTAGGTTCTATATTCTACTGTAAATCATAATTTTACATGGTATCAGAGATCAAGGAGCTTCAAACCAAATTCAGAGAATTCATAGGGTTTGAATTAGCAATCTAGGGTTTCCTCCAGAAGATTGAGTATTTGCATTGTAGGTTGTTCAGTGGTTCTTTGTCACTCAATGCGCAGAAAAAAATGGAGCAGTCTCATGTCAACTTTCTCACTCTATTTAACTAATTTGAGTGGAAGGCATAAATAGTAATCCAATTGAGATCCATAGGTCTCTACAAAGTTACCATGGGGACATAAAATGAGCCAAACTCAGCTGTTGAGAAGTCCAAGTTTTTTAACAAAATGGATGAAGCATTTGGGATGTTATGCCTCATCATTTCAAGAGACATCCTAGTTCATGTTGACAGTTTCCCAACTCCAAATGAAGTGTGGCTCAAGATAGAGTCATTTTTTGGGAATAATGGTGAACTAAGAGGCCATCAACTTGAGAATGAGTTGATCACCTTGAACCCAACTCATTTCGAGACAATACAATACTTCTTCACCAAGTTCAAATCCATGGTTCTTCAACTGAAGCAATGTGGCATTGAGAAGAAGGAAGATAATCTGATTCTATCCATACTTTCAAAGCTAGGGCCTGAATATTTAGTGTTTGTTTTGACATTTCACTTAGGCAAGACGACAGTTCAAAAATGGAGAATTCCATCTTTGGTAGACTTCATGGAGTCTTTGACTCAAGAACAAGACAAGTTGGTTCAAATGGGTAACATAAAATATGCCAAGGACCAATATCTTGAAGAACGATATTTGAAGCAAGAAAAGGGAAAGAGAAATCCTGAAGATTCGAAGCAGCAAGAGAAGAATAAGGACAAAGAGAAGCCCAAATATTCTGATGGGGGTTTGAATCCTAGAAAGGACAAAGGGATGAATAAATATATGTCGAAATGCACTTATTGTCATAAGGGTTGGCACCTTGAGAGTAAATGCATGAAGAAAACCATTGACATGATGGTGCAACTCCTTGAGAAGAAAAACATTCCTCTTCCATATGGAGCAAAGAAGAAGGATGGAAATTCAAATTTTGAAAACAAGGAGAGATGATATGCATTGGTGGATTGGAAAATATGGATATTCATCCTTCATCATATATTCAAGTGCCTCAAGGAACATGGCTTATATAAAAGAACACTTTTCAACCCTATATCCACACAGTGGTCCATCCATCTTCATGGGAGATGAATCAGAGATCCTAGCAAAACAAAATGGTAGGATCAATCTTGACAATGGATACTTAAACAATCTATTGTTTGTGTCAGATATTGCAACAAACCTACTCTATGAAATGAATCACATAGGCTTGTCCAAGAGGGTGAAATTCACTCAATAAGATTTGGAAATTTCTAAAGTTTCCACAGGCGAAGTGGTTGCAGTGGTTATTACAGATCATGAGTCAAGGATGTACACATTTTGACACTTTCTTCCTTACTCCTCATAAAATGCGCTCCTATCACATGCCAATGAGATCAAAAAGCTATGCCATGAGAGGTTTTGACACCTCAACTACAAATATCTTCAAACTTTAAGCAAAGAAAATATGGTTGAAGGACTTCCAAGCATCAAATTTCCTAAAGGAACATGCAATGGATGCATTGTTGGAAAGCATGTAGAGCGAAAGTATGACAAGGGGAAGGAAAAAAGGGTTTTCCAAGCCCTCAAATTGATCCATTTATATTTTATAGGACCTCTTCACGCACCCTCCTATGGAAAATCAAGGTATGTACTAACATTCATTGATGATTTTTCAAGATAGTGTTGGGTGTTCTTCCTCAAGTTGAAATCTGAAGTGTTTGAGATCTTCAAAGATTTAAAAGATTATGTTGAGAAATTAAGTGGGAATAAGATAAAGGTATTAAGTAATTATAATGGTAATAAATATTTCAATAAGAACCTACAACAACTATGTGAAGAAATGGTGTGGTAGAGCGCAAGAATAGAGCATTGAAGGAGATGGCCACTTACATGTTAGAGGATAAGTATTTGTCTCCTAAGCTATGGGATGAGGAAATAAATTTTGCTACATAAACATATTTACACACAAATCATTGGAACAAAAAACTTCATTTGAGGCTTGGAGATTACACAAGCCTGATGTGTCTCATCTCATGGTTTTTGACTCAAAGGCATGGGATAGAATCTATCATGAGAAGAGAAAATCCTTGCAACCCCAAATAAAGGAGACCATAATGGTTGGATATGTTAAAGATTCAAAGGGATAAAATATCTTTGATCTCTCTTCTCATAAAACTTTCGTTGAGAGAAGTGTTCAGTTCGAAGAAGAGCTTATGCAAGAGGTTGAACTAGGAGAGGGGTATTGCTCACACCCTCCACTCAATGATGATGTAAGTAATGTTTAAATTTCTGATTTTTATGATTCTGATATGGAATATGAGTATGATGAGATGAATTTATATCATTAATCTCCCACAAGTCCAAAATGGGATGATAAAACCATACAAGTAGTTGGTGATCTTGTAGGAGATCCATTAGATGCTAGGAAGACTAGATCTTAGTTTCATAATGCTTTCTCAACTTCTGATTCGAATATTATAGAGAGGTGTTTTATGATGGTTGTATATGATCCAAATTCATATGAATAAGCATCACATTATGCAAGATAGAAAAAATCCATGCAAGAAGAGTTCAAGTCTTTGCAAGACAGTGAAACTTGGGAGTTGGTTCCTCTACCTTCCAAGAGGAATCTAGTGCAATGTAAGTGGGTATATAAGACCAAAATGGTTGTTGATGGTTCATATGTGAAGTATAATTAAATATTGGTTTCCAAAGTTTTCTCTCAAGTCCATGGAGTGAACTATACAAAGACTTTTGCACCGACAACAAAGATGGACTCAATTAGACTAGTTTTGGCCACTGTTGCATCCAAACGATGGTAGGTGCACCATATGGATGTGAAGAGTGCTTTTATTCATGGTGACCTTCATGAGGATATTTATATGCAGTAGAATTAAGGTTTCATTCATGACCCTTCACTTTTTTTCAGGTTGAATAAGTCTCTATATGGCCACAAGCAATTTCCCAAATCTTGTTATGCCAATATGAACAACTTTATTCTCTTATAAGGTTTTGAAAGATGCAAATATGATTGTAATGTGTATTTTAATAATTCAGATTACTCTATTATAATAATTTTACTCTATGCTAATGATATTTTGATCACTATAAGTTGCATTGATTATATAGGTTCAATTAAGTCTTCATTGCACAATGCATTTTCTATGACTAACCTAGGATTATTGAAACAATTTCTTGGCTTGGAGATTGAGAAATATGATGCAGGTAACAAGTTTAGAAAATCAAACTATGCTTCAAACCTATAAAATAACTTAAAAATGACTGAATTTAAAGTTTCTAAGTGTCCCTTCCTTTAAGGAGTAAAACTAGGTGATTTTGTTTCATTTCCATTAGTGGAGAGCTCGTTGTATAGACAACTAGTTGGTAGCTTGTTGTATCTCACACACTCTCGACCTGATTTTGATTATGTAGTAGGTGTTGTTGCTAGATATATTGAGGAGACTCATGAGATCCATTGGAAGTATGCTAAAAGGATATTTTATCATGTGCAAGGAACCAAACATTTCGAGATACACTATGTGTTATCAGGAATATTGCACCTTTTGCAGACAAAAGTTGTTCCTCTTATATGAATGGTTCAGATCCAGAACAAATGAGTGAACGAAAAAGGATGAAGACCTTCCTTGAATACTATAGACACCTGTAATACTTCTTCGATTGTGAACCTATGTACCTGCAAACATATCAAACGTACAATCACATCAAAGCTACCAGAAAATCATCTACTTATCCATGCTAGTGACTAAGGAGTCTAGCAACATGTACATGTGAAATCAAAACAACAGTAATGTGGGACGAAAATAATCTTTGCATTAAGAATGTATGGAGAAGCTTACAACCATTGCCTTAGTGTCGACAAGCCCCTCCACGAGACAAACACTTCATCCCCATAAGCTCCAACTTTGCTCTCTATGCTCTCCAATGATTTGGACCAGGTAGTCAATACAACAACATAACATACCTCTATAGTTCTTCCCCTTCAATTATGGATATGAGCTTTTATTATAAGGATAGGGATAGTTGAGAGAATGGTGGGTGAGGTGACTCCAAGGTCCTACCATGGGGGATCTCGAGCTCAAACTAACCCATAATGATATGGATAAGGGAGGACACGAGGCTCAAGTTCTATAAGCCTCAAGAAACTTCTCTTTTTCCCATTTTACCTAGGGTACCACTTTTGTTCCCTTATGATAGAGTGGTTTAGATGAGAAACTATTTAAGAACAAATACCATAGGTGGTGGCACCGCTTCTCTATAACAGGATACAGGCGGTGCTGAGAAAGGCACTGCTCATCAGCCACAAGGTAAGTGCGGTGCTAGGTTTTATCAAGTAGAATTGATAAACAAAGCAAGTTTCCACTCTAAGTGTTGGGATTAAGGGCAAACATGGAAGTTAAGGGTCTCATCACATGATAGTGATAGGATTTAGGTATAACAAAATGACCCCCAAAGCACGAGACATAGAGGGATACGAGAGCTTTGAGAGAACAAGTTGTCACTTCGAGGTGAAAATGTCAGCTCGGTCAGAGAACGTCATCCAATAGGAATCTGTAGTACATCAATACTTTTGACTCATAGAAAAGTGTAACCAACTCATGGCTGTGAACCGATACAAGGCAGATCCATGAGAGGAATAAACAAGCATGGATACTAGAATACAGCGTAGATCCATGTGATAGAGGACTCAAACTTGGACATAGATACCAGACATACAACGTATATCTATGTCATACAAATGAAAATTTGAGCATAGCCACAACCATACAAATGTGGATCCATGCTAGATATACAAAATTCCATCGCAGCCCGGGGAAAGTAATGAGCACCAAACAAATAACCAGGTTCTTCATCTCATCTTCCACAAAGTACAATTCTATCCCTGTGATTACAATGATCTGAAGTCGAACATGGTAGAAACCACTTTATTTTCGACCAATGATGTGAACCGTTAACAAGTGTGCGAGGGAGATCACCATTGATGTCAATGATTCCCAATGTACCCTAGTAAAATCTACCTAGTACAATATACTGAGCGTGAATAGATGTCCTGATGTTGAACACCCAGTGGATTCTATCAATCAAAGGTCAATGATGTGAACCTATGTCGAGAGCGAGAGAATTTGTCATTAATGCATACAGATCTCAATGTACTAAGTTTTGTTTCTAAGACTATTTCCTGGATGATGAGCTGATGTCGATGGGAATATTCTCGTCGAAGGAGGGCCATGATGATTCCCACATCAACGACACGAAACTCAAAACATAGTTTTGAAATGATGTGAATATAGTAACCATAAGACTGAATCAAAAGTACTAACACAGAGACTATTTTGACTGTAGAGGTAAAACTTCTTCAACTTCCCTTTGAACATTGGGAGGAACGATAAAAAAATTGGTAGCATGACTAACTAGACCAACACACAATACGACGACGGACAATGTATTCTTTTGAAAGACTCAAAGGGGTGGCATGACTCATGAAAGTGGATCATCACGGAGATTAACTGAATACCCAATTGACTGAAATGATATGCAAACAAGTGCCATGTTCAAAGGTAACAATAAACTACTGCCATTTATTTGCAAAATGATTCCTTTTCCATTTTCCCCATCATGGTTGATGAGTGCCTCTTTCTAGTTTTATGAGTTCAAAGAGGGTAACAAACACTCGTTATAGATCATTTGAAGACAAGTCCAAACTAATATGTTTTAAAAACCTGAGAGAGGAGGGGTTCGTTCCAAAAAAAGGGTCTCTTAATGTTTAATTTAATGATTCCAATGAAAGAAAACTAGGTATCGTTTATGTTTAGAGAGTCTGAACGATCACGGAAGAAGACTCCATAGGGTTCTTTTTCGTAAAATAGTTCACCCGAACTAAAAAATTGATAACCTACCATTAGATGAACAACTCTTCAAATGCTTGAACGAGCGTGAATAAGACAAGATCACTCGACAATCTTTTCGTATTTAAGGATCCTGAAAAGAGTTTAAAGAAGACTCCACTAGGTCTCTTTTCACGATGAGAGATTTTACAAGCCTGAAAAGAACCAGAAATAGACTCAGACCTTTGATGCTAAGTTTCGAGAGCATGACCAAAGTGTCACAATAAACACTCCAAAGACATTTTCCGTTTTATGGTGGTACGAAAAAGTAAAAAATGAACTTCCAAAACTTTACCGCTACCACTCTTCTATCCTGCAATGATTCAAAAATAAGTGTTAAATACCCCAATAACCGACATTAAAGGATTATGACTGATGGATTTTGAGTAATAAATGATTTTAAAACAAAACTATACCATGTCAAACCCTAAAATATATATAAAAGTCATGTAAATAGTAAAAAATAAAAACATTTTACTATTTACCCATAGTCGAGAACCTTTGGAGCATTTCCTAGTCATATTTTCAGTCGCTAATATCAGGAGCATCCATCATTGGATTCATGCACCGTCAGTTCTAGGTAATAGCGTAGACCCTATTCTTTCATTTCATGCCTTCAATTTTGATTTTTAATGGTGTTTTGGGCTTATATGGCAAGCCCTAAAATCATGGAAATGGGCACCGCTCTTATCCCTGGTGGGATAAGTGGTACCCCACTCGAACCATGATAAAAACATAGCACACAGGTAGTGCCACCGCTTGTCCTCAACGGGACACAGGCGGTGCCGGCCATGGAGAAAGATAAATGGTTGCACATGAAAAAATAGCTTATTTTTATTGATTTGAATGATTGGGAATGCTTCTAATAAGTCTTGTGATGGTTTTTGACAGGTTCCTGTTGATAAAAAATGGTCATATGGAAAGAGAGGCAACATGATAACGATGACGGCTTCGCCAAACGAAATTTGGGTTGCATAGCCGCATTGAGAGACTACGAACTCTTAAAGTTTTTCCACACACCTAGTATGGTATCGCATGAGCGACTACTGGAGTATATACTTTGGATGTGGAATCCGCAGCAACAATATTTCGAGGTTGGTGCTCACATATTGATAGTTGAGCTAGAAGACATCTACTTCCTGACTGGCCTTTCAAGACGGGGTGCTCCTATCTCGCTAACTGGTTCCCATGGGGGTGACATTACTACTCAGGAGATGATAAATCGTCACTATATTCCTGGGACCAGGACATCGAGGAAGAAAATTCCCATAAAAGTAGTGATGGATGGCCCTCTATGGACCATGTTGTTTACCATGTAGAGAGTGGTGGGAAGCTAAGGAGTACACCAAGCGTTTAGAGCGCATATGCTCTATGCCATAAAGGCCATGGCGCCTATAGTCTTTAATTGGGCAGAAGCCCTACTTCTGATCTTCAAGGATCAACTGACCAAGTGTCGACAGGGGAGCTGAAGCAATTTGGTTTCGGTTCCATTCTAGCTTGCTTCTTCTTCGAGCAAGTTCCACAGATGAGACCCCAAGTGGTATTTATAGAGTTGAGGTGATGGGACCCTCACATGCAAAGATGGGTCCAAATTATGGCTTCTACTAGAGTGGGTAGAGGGAAGGTAAAGTTCGGTGACCCGTTCTTTCGATGGTTGAGAGATCAACTCCTCATGGTGGAGGACTATGCATATGTAGGAAATGAATTCAGGGGTGACCCTGACCTACCACTCCCACCTGGTGGACAGTGGGGTGACATTGGTAGGAAACAAACGACCCTAAAATGGAAATAGTGTTTTTATGTTTTTTGATGTTTTATATTTTTTTTATGTTTAGTAACGAGACTTGAATGTTTTCATGTAGACATTGAAGCAGAACAACCTGGGGGAGCCTCCCCTTTGGATAGGTGAGTTAGAGCCCATTTTGTACCACAGGGCGATGATGTGACATGGGACTTAGAGGAGAACCTGGAGAGCTTGACCCTAGACACCTCGATGCTTCTATTGATGACCTCCCACTAAGGTATCAGATTGCGGGAGTACCAGGTCACTTTAGCAGACTGCTACATAGAGTAGCCCGGGTAGTGATGTGTTACCACGAGCATCATTAGACGATGAGTGCATGATGTATCCACTGAAAGCTAATAGCTTCAGGATTTTTGTATGGTGACTTTTACCTAAAATCCTACGTGCTTCAGATGAGATCTCATGACCTATTTTTTGTACAACATGTTCATATATATATATATATATATATACAGACTTTTACTTAGTGTTTATACATCTCAAATGGTGAATGTATTGTACATGATTTTTATTTGTCTTTAATAGTTTATTTACAATGAACCATGTTTGATTTTCATGTCATGAATGGGAAATATGCCAATCTAGGATGTAATTCACCGATGAGTCAGCAACTACATTATGTTCCCTAGGGATATGCCTATAGGTGATAGTTTCAAATGACCTTTCTAACAAACGTACCATCTTAAAAAGGTGGATAAGCACATGATTCCTAATGGTATAAATGTGGTTTAGATGACAAACCACAAGTTGTGAGTCCATCAAGACTGCCAAGTTGCGAACATCTTGGGAGGCAGCTTCAGTCAGAAGACCTATGAGTGCTCGATACTCGACGATATTGTTGTTAGCAGGACCAATACAAATCGCTCCTAAACTGACCAAATTGTAAGCCGAGGAATAGAGAATCCAAGCAGCTAAGGTAATATTCAAGGTGTGGCGGCAAGCACCATTAGCGAAGCCATAGAAATCCATCTGTTCTACATGACCAAAACATGGTATAAATAGATACATACACTAAACTCAAGACGTATTGAAAATACTTAAGCACACTGAAAGTCAAGTAATATTCATATATACAAGATACTATCCAAGAGAGATCTAGGCATAGTACCTCTTTAGGCACAACCATTGTGAGGTTGTCCTAAAGGGATTCCATCATAGTCTACGCGCTCGTAGGCCCCTTTCTCTAAAACTTTGGAAATAACGAAAGGACCTTACTAAATGGATTTGAATTTTCCTTTCCCTAGTTTTTCATATCTCTGATCGTAAGTCAAAACTAGGTCACCCTCGTTAAAGGCACGAGGTTGGACAGACTTGTCATACTGTGCCTTGACACTTTTCTTATGTGCCTCATTAGCCAAGGTAGCATCTCTCCTAGTTTCGTCAAGGTTGTTCAAGTAAGAAAATCTCTTCCTCTACGGAAGTGTCTGGGAGATCTTCGATGACAAGTTTCAAGGATGGAATTTGACATTGAATCGGCAAGACAGCTTCGAGTCCATAGACAAGTTGGAAAGGTGTGAAACCAGTAGCCATTTTCACTGAAGTCCTGTAATCCTAAAGAGCGGAGAAAAGGATATGGTGCCAGTTGGATTTATGGTCTCCCACCATCTGACGAAGCATCGTTTTAAAAACTTTATTAATGGCCTCTACCTGACAATTAGCTTGCGGATAATAGGGCATAAAGTTTTCATGACGAAAACCTAGCTTGGCACTTAGTTCCATTATTTGATTACAGAAATGTGATCCGTGATCAGTAACTATGGACTGTAGGACTCCGAATCTAGCTATCACATGATTGAACAAGAAGAGAGCCACAGTCTTACCATCCTCTGCATATGTAGGCATGGCCTTAGCCCACTTTGTAAAATATTCAATGGTTACGATGATGTAACCATGCCTATA
>LPNX010790686.1:0-91016 GCA_001517045.1 Pseudotsuga menziesii | reverse complement strand
TAATAATAACTACAAAGAAGCAAGTGGGATTTGAACCTAGGTGGGGAAGGTAACACTTATTCCTCCCAACCACCCAATCTATTTGCATTTTACAAAAGTGTTGGAAAAAAATAAAAGTCAAGGACTATAATTTGGAAGGTTATATATTATTTTATATAACTTAAGTTTAAAAATAATAATAATAATTATTATTATTATTTTATTAAAAAAAATTACTTTTGGAAAAATAAGTTATTTAACCTAATCAAAGAAGATCTTCTATCATTGAAAAAGCAAAAGAAAAGAAGGCTAGACAATCAACGGAAATCCGCTATCAAACAAGAATACCGATTCTAAAAATTGGAATTCAAGAAGGCATGGCGACTATGATACCAAAATTACAATCACATTTACGAGCAGTTTCAAATGAGCTAAAAGAGTGCGAAATCACTAATAATAGTTTACTATTCGAAATCGACAAACATAAACTAGGGTTACTACCTCGAAAATGAATATTGGATTTTTGGAAAATAGTAAAAGAAAACTCATAGAAAGGCTAGTAGATAAAGATGAGAAAATATCGCTTCTGGAAGGCATCATTCAAAAACTTGACGACCAGATAATAAAATAAAAAAAAGTCGAAGAACATCCGTATCGGAATATTATCGAATTGGAAGAAGAAATTAGTCATCTTAACAAAGTCATCATCGATAAAGAAGATGAATTGGTGCAAGTACATGAAAATTTAGAAAATCAGGAAACAAAATTACGTCATCATGAACAACAAAAAGAAGACTCCAACAACAACATGATGACAATAAGAAGACACATAAGTTGGAATTGACAAAAGTCAACAAGGTATTATCAAGCAATACTGAAGAGATTTTTTGACTACGAAATCATAACAAAACACTAATTACAAAGATCAAAAAATCAAAAAATATTAGCAAGAGGGAACACTCCAGTGAAGACCTCGAAGGAAAAATACTGGAAAAGCAAGAAAAAAACCAGTTTCTAAATAATCATAATTAGGAACTATAGAATCAAATCAAGGAGTTAGAAATTGAAAAAATGTCGCAAGATGAAATAATCGAAAAGATACAGAATGATAACAAACTACGGGGGAACCAAGAAGCACAAATCCATGAAAATGTACCTAAAAATCAAATCGAGGAAGTGAAGACAGTCCTCGTCGCAGTCCAAAAGAAAGAAGAACAAACAACACCTACACCTTACAAACATCCTAATTATAATCGTCATTTTGACCAACGATAGGGTCAAAATGAATATTGACAGAAGACTTATGTGGACTTGCAAGAATATCGACATACTAAGCAATAATATCGACATACTAAGCTAAGTTAATTAATGTAAATAAAATAATAGGTGACTTGAAAAGTCACCTCTCTTTCCCATTCACGGTATAAATTATCAAGGCCCTATTATGTAACACATCTTATTTTACATTATTTTCCCTTTATGGCATTTATACGTTACTTATACTAGTTATTCTATTATTGAGGAACTTTATTCCTTTACAATGCCCCTCGAATGAGGTAGGATTACAATGCATATAATCAATCCCCCATTTGGAAAATGAGCCAACAGCAATGATGGGGTGTAGCAGAGTAGGATGACTGTGCTTTTTTGGATAAAAATGTTGACAGGGTGGGCATTTCTTGATAACCTCATGACAATATTTAAAGACTGAAGGCTAGAAATAGCCAGCGTGAAGGATTTTTTGGGCTGTAGCCATCCCAAATAAATGACCGCCACATGCTCTAGAGTGGCAATCATTCAACACTTGTTCATCTTCCTCATGGGAGAGGCATTGCTGATGAAACAGAATCGATACCACATCTATACAAAGTGTCCTTCAAGATGAGGTAGTATTTTGCGTGGTGATGGATACAGCGGCAATCATCACGGGATATATTTGGCTGAAATCTTTGTGTTTGGAGATAAATGAGCAAATCTCCTTACCATGGGTCAGTAGTGCTTACCAAGAATAGGAATTCATCCAGAAATAAATCACTAGGCTTAGATTCCATTGAAGCATAGGGAAGATCACACATGAGCTCGACAAAAACCAAGGATTCCGTTGATGTGGCTTTGGCAAATTCCAAATAAAACTCTTGTAGTATGATATCTATCGGGAGTACTTTCCCTTGAGCACCTGACAAGTTGAGATGTAATACATAGGGTTTTGGTCTGCCAATACGGTGTTTGAGGAGCAAAATGTAGTGACAAAAGTTTTTAACAGCAATGATCGTGGCCAATGCTAATTTCTCCAGGAATGAATATCAGGTTTCGGAATCCATAAGATTCTTACTAGCATAGTAGATGACGTGCTCTTGATCGTCGGGATTTTCCTGCACCAAACCATAGTGATGGTAGTAGTGGAGGCAGCAATATATAAGAGAAAATCCTTTGAATAATCTGAGGGGTGTATCATGGGTGAATGAGTCAGAGCGTGTTTAAGATTATCGAAGGCTCGTTGGGCTTGGTCATCCCAATAGAACGGAGTGTCCTTCTTAAGGAGACGCATATAATCGTGTGTGTTCTCTGCAAAATTGCACACGAAATGGCGGAGAAATTTTTCTTTCCCTTGCAAACTTTGGAGTTCTAGAAGGTTGGTTGGGGCTGGTAGATCTAAAATAGCGGAAATTTTCAATGGATCTATCTGGATGCCGTCCTTAGAAACCACAAAACCTAACAGGAGTCCCGTCTCAACGTAGAAAACACATTTATGAGGATTAATCCGTATATTGTAATGGCAGCATCTCAGGAAAATGTCTCTAAGATGAACAAGGTGGTCCTCCCGTCTCTGTGAATAAGCAAGGAGGTTGTCAAGGTACGATTCAACAATATGTTTTATATCGTGAAACACATAGGAAATAGCACATTGGAAAGTGGCTCCAATGTTTTTTAGGCCAAATGGTAATTTCCTATATACAAAGGTTCCCCATGGGAAAATGAATGTCGTATTGTGCTGATTGGTGGGTAAAATCTCAATCTAATTATAACCCAAAAAGCCATCCATAAATGAGAAGATGACACTTCCAGCACAGTTGTTGATAATCTGGTCAATATGCGGAGTAGGAAAATTGTCTTTGGGACAAGCTTTGTTTAAATCTATGAAATCAATGCAAACTCTAATGGTGCCCTGCTTTTTATTGACAGGGACGACATTCGATACCCATTCTATCAGGGGTACAAGATAAATAAACCCAGCTTTGAGAAGTTTCTCTATTTTAGCTTTAATAGCTGCAACCTTCCGTGGATGGACTTGCCTTAGTTTTTTCCTGACAGGTTTAGCAGTGGGATAGGTTTTCATTTCATAACCACAATGGATGGGTCTATCCCCAACATTTCTTCACAAGACCAGGAAAAAATATTGCAAAATTCTTTGAAAAGTGCCCTGTATGCTTCAGATTCTTCTACCGAGTAGTTATGCCCAACATGAACATGGTCAATGGTACCAGTCTTGGCTGATATGTCAATTGGATTTGTTTCAGTAATGTTGCATAGGTTTCCTTTAGAATATGTGTCTTGCAAAAATATAGGATTTCAAGGTGTCTTGATAATATCAGTGGAAAACAGGGATGCAAAGTCATGGTCTACCGAACTAGTGTTGGGGAGGAATGAGGATCTATGATGGTGATCCTCCCAGATAGGCTCATTCATACTCATGATCTCCATAATGGACTCATCAGAAGGAAAAGTCTTGGAGAGATAATCTAGACTAGGAAGAGAGGGTTCTAACCAATAGGGTAGGTGGTAAGGGTCCGAAGTCACCAGATGAAGTTCATCAGTGTGGTCATCGGAAAGGGTTTGAATGACGTTGTACATTTCTTCATGTAGACTCAACGAGGTGGAATCAACAATTTGTTTTCCCTTTGGATCATAATTAAATGATGAAATCATATTTACTATTGCTATGTCTGTGTTAGGAGGAGTGGACAAAAAAATCCCCATAAGGGACGAATCCTTCAACATGCCTACCCCAATCGACTGGTAAGGAGGAGGGGACTGGCCTAACATAGGGATGTTATTAGTCATAGAGGTAGTAATATCTAGCATATAGAAATCAGGCTGGTTAATGGTGACAATTCTCCCTAGATGTGGAAATTAGATTGTTCAAAATACCGTTGAGGTGACAACAGTTATGGCGTAAAACCAATTTCTTCCTAGAAGGAGGTTGTAATCTAATGGGGCATCTATCACTTCTACTTGAATAGAAACAACTTTGTCTCCAAGCTCGACTGAAAGGGTTGGTATGAGACCATGGGGCTGGAAATTTCATCCATCAAAGTCTTTCAAAGTCGTAGGTGATGTTACAAGCTCGGGAGAGCCAATAGCTTTCCAACAAGATAGGGACAAAATCGAAGTTGAATCTCCTTCGTCTAAGATAGTTCTAAAGATATTCTTTTTGACTACTTTCGTTATTATTTGGAAACTGATTTTGTGAGGTAGTCTAGATTTATAGTTCTTGACATTGAAATGAATCAAATTAGTATTGTCCAGGTCTAAAGTTCCTAACGCAGTTAACAAGTTTTTGCGTTGTGTAGGACAACTTTGGAGTACTTCCAAGGTAGACATTGCACATGGTGCTTAAGCGAGGTCTTCAACTACATTATAAAATTGAGTAGCTTGGGAATTAGAGTTAAAAATAGCCTTCCTAAGAGTACTATTGGGTGGACACAAAACCATGTCAAGAGTAGGCTTCTCGATTGTTAGGGGAACAGAAGACGAGGATTTGGGAGAACCAGTAGAGGGAACTTTTCCTGAAGAAGAATTGTCTTCTTTCTTGTCTGCAGGTTTGTCATAACTTTGACTTTGAGTTTGCAAACTTGTTGGGGCGTGCACCCCATGGTTGGGTAACTCCGCGGTTAATAAGAAAGTTGTAAGCGGAGCTCTGACTCAAAATAGTCTTATGGGTGTCGGGGTTGAGTCAAAATATTACTGTAAGAAACCCATGGTTTATGACCAGGGTTAGGGTTGGGGTGCCCATGGTTTAGTTCCATGTTTTGTAAAACAGTGCGCGGTATAAATAAGCACTTGTGTAAAGTAGAAAGGTTAGGTTTTATTTTGTAAGAAAGATTAAGGCGAAGTAAAAGGCTGTGTTTTGGAAGGAAAGGTTAAGTCCCAGCTGTGTGCGTGGACGACCTCTGCAGCTGTGTGCGCAGAGGGTTTTTGTAAGGAAGATTGAGGAAATACCTGCAGCTGTGTGCGCAGGGCCTACTGCTGTGTGCGCGGCTTTTAAAGACTGAAGGGATCTGCAGCTGAGTGCGCAGATCAAACTGTGGTTTTGCAGAAAGTTGAATAAAACACAGTTTGTGGACGTAGCCCCTAAACTGGGGGTGAACCACGTTATATCTGGTGTCGTGGTTTCTTGTGTTGTTTCTGTCTTGTATTTCTTTACGCATTAATAATATATATATCTGATAGTTAGATCACTGCTTGTATTAAGCTTCACTGTGAATTACCTGTAGTGGGTTGAGCAAGTTACGCTGTTATTTATCTACGAAGTTGTATGTGAATGAATGGTAAAGATTGATGAGTATTGATAACTAAGATTATAGAAGGATAAGGTACAGTAATCCCCCTCTTTGCTTGCAGAAACCTGATTCTGCGGCACCCCATAGCTGTTTCGGGTGAGACTGCAACCTGCGCGCAGGTTGTTGCCGAAAGGGCCAACACTGTGGGTCGTTTGTTGGTGCGACGTAAAAGGATTAAACCCGAGTCTGCCCTATTTCCCAA
Source organism: Pseudotsuga menziesii (assembly GCA_001517045.1). Taxonomy (NCBI): domain Eukaryota; kingdom Viridiplantae; phylum Streptophyta; class Pinopsida; order Pinales; family Pinaceae; genus Pseudotsuga; species Pseudotsuga menziesii. Next base: position 85,274 of record LPNX010790686.1, on the reverse strand, counting down.
AAAATTGGTTCCGTTGCCGGGTGAACTCAGTACCTGCTCAAGAGGGGTTTACATTGTACCTCAAGGGCTATGATCTGGAGGCCCTCTGTGAAGAAGATCGGTGATTGGTTCGCTGAGACTTGTCTGAAATTCGCGCAGCAAGAGAATACGAATCCGCGTCGAAGCACAAGGGACTTTTTACAAAGGTATGTTTTTTGTGATGCTTATGAAATTTTCTTTGGTAGTATCCACATAGAATTGCACCAGTGGTTGTCTAGGTTAATAGAGAAGGGAACGAATTTCCAAGCTTGATGGATACCTGCGTGGACCCCCGCGAGGATCAATCGTGTGCAATACGTGAACAACGAGGTATCTCGCGCTGTTGATTTCTGGACGACTCGAACATTGGAAGCTTTTGTGACGGAGTTTTCCATTGACACAAGTACATCTTTCAGCGAAGCTGAACGGCAGTTTTTCAAAGGCCCCCGTGGTAAGTTTTTAAATTCTTTAAGTTTACAGATTAAAATACTATTGGTTGTAAAGGGTATATTATTTGAATCGGACTGTTAGTTTAGTGGTACAACATATGTTTGCAAGTAACACTCCCCTCGACGAGCAAGGTGGGGTGTTGCGAAATGGGAAAAGGTATAAGAGATATTTTGACTCCTCTCCCTTAGGTCAGGCTACCGCGTCCACCCCTGTAAACCCTGAAGAGTCAGCTTCCGACGGAAACCCTTCAGTTGGAAACCCCCCGGTTACCCCGCACCGCCGCTCCGCCACACCTGAAATTCCATCGCAGTCTGAGAGTCACCCGAGCCCGAGTATTCCTACCACAGGCCAGTCTACCCCCGTAAATTCTGGCCCATCGAAGTCCTGTCCCTCTCCCATCCCCCCCAGAAACGCCATGGCCCACCTCGTCGACGACATTAAACTCCCCCTCTTCAAGGGCATGGGATCATAGGACCCAGAACAGTTCTGGTTTCTCTGCGAAGCAGTATGGAATGCGAAGAAAATTACAGATCAGGATGTGCGAGCCGCACAGCTCATTACTTCCTTTCGGGACCGGGCTCTGACATGGTTCATGAAATTTTCTAGCACGCAGAGCCCCACTTTAGACGAGATCAAGGCAGCCATAATCAAAGAATTTAAAAATCCCAAATCAGAGTCGCAGAGCATTACTTAACTGAAGGAGATTCAACAGCGACGCGACGAATTGGTGTGGGACATTGATCAGCGATTCAAAGTTCTACTGGACCAAGTCAGCTTTACCATTAGCCCTGCGTAGCACAAGGAGTGGTTTATTGCAGCATTGTTACCCCATATCAAAACCCCACTCATGCAACAAAAGGTTGCTGACCAGCAAGAGGCTCTGGAAATCGCGATGAAGTTAGAGACTGCCCCTGTCGGGGATGACTCTGGTATTGCTCAAATTCAAGCACAGCTAGCCGCGATGGCCCTAGAACTTCGCGAGATGAAAAAGGGTAAACCAGAGCGCGACGAGGTTTGGTGTACGCAACGTCGCACCGAAGGTCATGACAAGGAACGGTGTCCTCTGACAAACAAGTACCTACAGACAGGCGCGCCGAACCCCTTTCCACCACAAGTTCTCTACTGTGAGCTCTGCAGAATGACAGGCCAGCACCGCCCTGAGAACTGTCACCTGCTGCAAAGGTATGGACAAGGACCTAGGAACCCCTACTGTAATTTTTGCAAATATGTGGGACATAATGAAGATGAGTGCCGCACCTATGATGCCTACCGGGTGCACACTGAAGGTTCAAGTAATGATAGCTATGGTTCCCAGGAGGGTGCCTATGGACGAGGTACTTCTGGAGGCCAGGGTGGTATGACCGGCAGAGGCCGAACCCAGTTTGTGTGCTACAATTGTAACCAAGCTGGACATTTGGCTCGCGACTGTCAGAACCCCACTACGACGTGTCGGTATTGCCGCGCAGTAGATCATGTGATTGAGCAGTGTCCCCAGTTGATCGCTAAGATTCAGGCACGGCAGAATACCCCTACTCAGAAGCTCCAGATGATTTCTATTGAACCCCGCCCTGCTGTGGCCATCAATGTCATCACAAGAAGTGGAGTTATGATAGACATCCAGACTATGGCGAACCGACCTGCCGAAGCCCTAGTTCGTAAGGCTCCTGAGAAGATCCCTGCATTTGATATCATCCGAGAGAAAGAGACATTCATGGCAGCCAAGAAGGACTTTGCTGGCCCTAGCTCGTCCAGTGCACCCGTGCAGCCTCAGTCGATGCCCTGTGAAGCTTCGCTGGATAAAGTAAGTATATTGTCTACCTTTTTACACAGTTGCCTCAAACTTTTAAGGAACCCGGATGCTCTAAATGAGCTGCAGAACGTCCTCGCTTCCTGCGAATCTCTGCAAAACTGTGATCAGGACAAAACTATTCATCGAGTCAGCAGGACCGGCAGGGAAATGCGATTGAATGCTCAGATAGGGGCATATGATATGACCAATGTTATTCTGGACTTAGGGTCCGACGTAAATGTCTTAACCAAACAAACCTGGGAACAAATGGGGAAACCTACCCTTGCCTGGTCACCTATACAGTTGAGGCTAGCCAACCAGCAAAAGATTGTACCTTTGGGAAGATTCTTGGATCTCCAAATCGATATTGATGGAGTCAGCACCTTCACGGATTTCGAAGTAATCGAGATCATGGACGACAACAATCCTTACCCGGCCCTGTTAAGAATTGAATGGGCAATGGAAAATGCCGCAGTCATCAACCTCAAGAAGAGACAGATGGTCTTCGAAGGGAAAGACTTCAGGGTCATCCTGCCTTTGGATCCATCCCAAGGGGAACGGTACACAGAACCACTATGACATGAGGGTCAAGCTGCCCTGGAATCCACCACCGCTATCACTGCGTAGGAAGAAGGCTATGAGGATCTCCCAACCGTAGGGTGGGAGTCTGGCAGCTCTTGTCTGACGGACTCTGAAGACGAGTTAGAGAGTTGGTAGAACCGATTATCTGAGCACCAGGGGCGCAGCAATAGCTTTCCTACCAAGTCCCTCAGATGGTTCGGTGCGCAACCCAGCACTATACCTGTGTATGATGGTTCGACAGATCCTGAACCGTTCATTGTACAATTCTCAGATCAGATACCTGCCCTACAGAAAATGGATGCCTTGGACTCAGTATTTAGAGCCACAGCAGCTAGGTGGTGGATGAGCCACAAGAAGCAGATTCCTACCTGGGAAACATGTCAGAAGGTCCTGCGCCTACGGTTCTGGGACCCGTTGGAGAAGGCGCACAGCCAGTTTAATGGGAAAACTTGCCCCCAGGACCACTTAGGCCACTGCTACGAGGCATGGAAGTACGTACCTCAAGATGAGTGGGTACATAGATTTGTGCACACGCTAGGACCACTAGCGAAGAACTGGTACGCGGAGGTTGAACTTCGCCAAGATACTGTAAGTTGGGACTGTCTCGTTCATAACTTTCTCAATACCTTCTCCACTAATGATGTCTGTCCAGCCCTAGATGCGACTATCAGGATCATCCATACTAAGATAGTTAACGACTAAGAAGTGCAAGAACACCGCCCTGATTGGGCCACACAAGAAGCTCTCGCTGTCGAATGTTATAACTTCACAGTCGATGAGGAGGAGGACCTGTGCCGTCTTGATATTCCTGAGTCTGAAGGTTACTGTGACAGACTGAACCAGATATTAGCACTTGAAGAAGATAGATTTGTTGCAGGCTTCCAACAACAAGTGCAGAAAGCTCGCGAAAAAGCATGGCATGACAGACACATCAAAAAGAAACATTTTCGGCAGGGTGATCTTGTGCTCCTTTATGATAACCAATTCATGAAGTACCCAGGAAAGTTTAAGACACATTGGAAAGGAGCGTATGTAGTACAGAGAGTTACTGATGGGGGCGCAGTCCAGCTAGCCAAGTTGAATGGTGAGCTTTTTCCTTCTATGATAAATGGGAGCTGCTTAAAAAAGTACATGGACAGGCCAGATACTCAGAATAGGGGATAGCACCAAGCAAGTAGGCAAAAATGCTTGTAGCACTACAGGCCATCGTAGCCTGTTTTGTCTCCGGGTTGCGAAGCTATAGGTTGGTCGCGGGTCGTAGGGTCATGATATGTCAAAGTCGAAGGTTGTTGTTATGTCCAAAGAACGCCGCAGCCCAAAATGGGACGGATGGGACACACTGCATTCGACGGCGCTGGCACGAGCGCTGCTCTCATTACTTGTCATAATGAGATTTTGGGAAAATCCGGCGCTGTGTGGAGCAGATTTCCGGTACTCCATCAGATTTGGCGTCATTAGTGCACTATGATGACAAATTTCGCATCAGGATTCTATAAGACACCATCTCGACCTGGGTTTTCTGCCTTAAGCACATCTGTGAGAAATTCAACCTGCACCATGTCGAACGACTGTAAAGTTCAGGTGCTGGTACGTGAAGTAAGGGACAGAGGTCTGCAGCACCTTCTGAGTACTCCGCCAGTACAGTCCTACTGGGCTACGTACATCGACAAACCTGAGTTTGCTCTAAAATTACAAAGACAATCCTGAGTCTGCTCTAACGTAGAGCAGCACAGGGCAGGAGGCCACATAGAAAGACTTTGGGGAATCCCGCTAGGCAATATATCGGCGTAGCAGAGCCGTAGCAGCTATGTGTCTCATATAGTGCGACATGCAATCCCAAGGGACCCCAAGTTGTGGATGGTCAAATGCCGGTAATTGGAGCAGAGGATGGAGTTGCAGATGGATCCCGAAGGATTCATCAGCAAAACTTCTACAAAGGACAAAAGTAAGCAACCAGCAGCGGCACGGAGAGCCTCAGCCAGCAGCGCGCTGCGCTTCATCAGCAGAATGCTACCACCAGAAGAAACTCAAGAGTGTCCCGGGACGGGCCACTAGTGATTCTTAGGGGCCTGTTGGGGCGCGCACCCCATGGTTGGGTAACTCCGCGGTTAATAAGAAAGTTGTAAGCGGAGCTCTGACTCAAAATAGTCTTAGGGGTGTCGGGGTTGAGTCAAAATATTACTGTAAGAAACCCATGGTTTATGACCAGGGTTAGGGTTGGGGTGCCCATGGTTTAGTTCCATGTTTTGTAAAACAGTGCGCGGTATAAATAAGCACCTGTGTAAAGTAGAAAGGTTAGGTTTTATTTTGTAAGAAAGATTAAGGCGAAGTAAAAGGCTGTGTTTTGGAAGGAAAGGTTAAGTCCCAGCTGTGTGCGTGGACGACCTCTGCAGCTGTGTGCGCAGAGGGTTTTTGTAAGGAAGATTGAGGAAAGACCTGCAGCTGTGTGCGCAGGGGCCTGCTGCTGTGTGCGCAGCTTTTAAAGACTGAAGGGATCTGCAGCTAAGTGCGCAGATCAAACTGTGGTTTTGCAGAAAGTTGAATAAAACACAGTTTGTGGACGTAGCCCCTAAACTGGGGGTGAACCACGTTATATCTGGTGTCGTGGTTTCTTGTGTTGTTTCTGTCTTGTATTTCTTTACGCATTAATAATATATATATCTGATAGTTAGATCACTGCTTGTATTAAGCTTCGCTGTGAATTCCCTGTAGTGGGTTGAGAAAGTTACGCTGTTATTTATCTATGAAGTTGTATGTGAATGAATGGTAAAGATTGATGAGTATTGATAACTAAGATTATAGAAGGCTAAGGTACAGTAATCCCCCTCTCTGCTTGCAGAAACCTGATTCTGCGGCACCCCATAGCTGTTTCGGGTGAGACTGCAACCTGCGTGCAGGTTGTTGCCGAAAGGGCCAACACTGTGGGTCGTTTGTTGGTGCGACGTAAAAGGATTAAAACCAGGTCTACCCTGTTTCCCAACAAAACTAATAGTATTTGAGGACATCATGCGAATTTCCTCTGAAGAACTAGAGTTTCCTTGATTAGGCATGTGGTCTATCAGTTGCTGTTGAGAGGGAAAATGATCCGTGAGAACTACGGGTGCGGTATTTGTTTTCAAAAATTGGGTGATTTCGTCTCGACGAGAAAAATATTTTGTGAAATGGTCACCTCTGCATAGTAGAAATGGATATTTTTCTTTTCTTTTCCCTTTATCGTTATCGTTGGTGGTTGGTTTTGGATTCTCCTGTTGGTTTCTAGGTTTTTTGTTTTTAGCTTTACCTTTCTTTTTATTGTTGCCGAGTGTTTGAATACTCTGAATAGAATTGACCTCAGCAGAAACCTTAGGAGTCAAAGGAGTAGGGGTCAGAGTCTAGGGTCACTTGGTAGGTTTTTCTACTAACAAGAACTGGATTGAACCAACACTCACATCAACAGGGACTTTTGCTGGTGGCTTTGCAAGATCGATGCTTGGGCGAGGAGCTTGAGGGATCAAGTCATACAAATTTCTGGACTGGGAATAGACAAAGTCTAGATGTTGGGCTCGACTAATGGCTTGCTATTTAGTGATGGCACCACCCATAGCCACATCTCGAGAAATTGGAGGCAACAAAGATTTAGTAAACCAATCAGCTAACAATTGATCCGAGATAAGGGACTTAATAAGTCTTCTCCACATTCTCCACTCATGGATATGATCATATATGTGGGTGGAGGTGTTATGTCACAGAGAAGTTAAGAGATTAGTGCCCATTTCATAATGGATAGGAAGCTGAAAGTGTGTAAGAAACACAATTGCCAATGAGCCAAAACCCACAAATGAATGTTGCAGAAGTTCAATGTAACATTTCGCAGCTGTATCTATCAAAGTTTGCTGAAAGAGTCTTAAACGAACTGAATCATCCATAAGGGAGTTCGAAGAACACTATAAATGGAATGTCATGACATGGTTTTTTAGATCATCTCCCTATTTCCCATCAAACTTTGGAATGTATGATGGTATTATCGGAATGGGAGGCCATGAGGGGTTGTGTCGAATGGGATCATTAATCAACTTGGACAAATTAGGAAAGTCCAAGGTTTCTAGGAAAGGTAACTGACAATTAGGTTGCACATACTGGTAATATTTATATGGCATATAAGTACCAGTAGGACCATAAGTAGATTGATAAATAGGTTGTTGTGATGAAGAACCCCTAGAAGATCATCCCACAGGGGGTTGATTTTTAGGATTAGGACCGTTAGGACTGCCGGGGCCTCCGGGAGGAGGAGCACTAGGGCCTCTGGGACCACCAGGACCATTGGGACCACCAAGACTACCTGAACCACTAGGAGGAGGACCATTAAACCCTATGTGACCCCTGGGAGGTAAATATCCGGAGCCTCAAAAACCACTAGGAGGAGGGCATCCAGACCCTCCGCGACCATTAGGAGGGAAGCCACCAGGTGCCCCAGTACCATTAGGCCCATAAGGAGGAAATCCACCAGGCCCTCCAAGACCATTAGCCCCCCTAGGGGGAGGACCTCCATAAGGTGGTCCTTCGGCTCCCCCTACAGTATGTATAGGTATCTTCCCCGTAGCTGGCATGTAGGATCATTTAGGTTGCCCTCATGGCATGAAAGTATTACTAGGATATGGAATTCCAGCATGAGGCATGCCTGTAGGGTTGTGTGGATAATTAATGTTTCCTATAGGTACTTGATTTGCTATGTAACCATACCCCCAAGAGGTTTGATTGGTTACAGGTTGTGCCCCCAAGGGATGACCTGGACTAGATGGGGGGTTAACCACATTTGTGTGGGTAGGAGGGACATAAATTGTAGATTGCTCTATACTAGAATTCTATCCATGACTAGGTATGATTCCAGTGATAGATAATGTAGGAAGTGTCGGGGGTTTCCCCCTGGCACTAGAAGGTATTGATGAAGCAAGAATTGAATGTTGAACCCCAGGTGCAGAAGACCCAGGAGGATTGGGAACACACATAATATGGGAGGCGGTGGGTTTGGAAGTTTGACCTAGATTATGTGAGTCACAGTGTGATCTAGAATCGGTTCAATGGGTCTCATAGAATCGACAAGTGAACGATATCCCACAGGAACAACTGTGGAATGCGACGGTGGTGTGCCCAATATGTTATCTATTTTATTCTCAATTTATTGTGCACGAAGAATAGCTTCCTGGTATTGTCTACGTTCTTCATCATTTGGTGAAACTTCTTCAGAAAAGTTTAAACAGGTGACAAATGAGGCAATGGCCTATCCTATAGAGGTATCCCAAAATGGAGCATTGGGACCATAATATGGACGGGTAGTATCATCAACCTGAGCTTCTATGGGAGAATGAAATGAAGTATTACCTCGAGAAGGTTGTTGGACCAAGGGAGGCAAGTGTGAAGGATATGAACCTCCACTTTCCGCAACCACATTTTCTCCTGCTTGGGAGTTGGTAGTAGCTCCTTGGTCGATAGCTTCCATAGTATTTTCTCCTGAAACAGGAATAAAATCATGTGGCAATCCCCATACTCTTCTAGATTGTCTTAGCTCAGCCAGTTTGTACAATTCCTATCTAACCTAGAGTCTCAAAACTAGAAAAACACCAAAAATTTCCCTACTCAAGCTATAGGTTAAACAAGCAAATTTAAATGACAGGAGGGGTTCAGATAGTTAGGTCTCTCACCAGGATTGTCAAGAAGGTGCCACTTGCGATATACCTCAAGTCTACGTGCATAGTAATCTCCCTGAATGTTGTTTTCGGTGTATGGATCCAAGCAAGATGACCAAAGTACTTTTCTCAGATAGATAAAGTATCCAAGTGGGGTCCCCCGATATACGCAAGGTACGTGGAGGCTCAAATCAGTAGTAGTGCTGTCTAATGCATAACCATTCACAAGGGGCCTTCCTATATACAATTGAGTACGTGAAGTACCTTTCTATATACCTCAAGGGTATGTGAAAGGTCGTTTGATATACCGACGATATGTGGAAGAACCACGCAAGTCCCAAGATGTAATGCGGATGAGTAGTGATAGCTCCTACGCTTAATGACACCCGGACACGTCTCTAGCCTATCACTCAAATTGATATGTAAAATTTAACCTATAACTACCATTGATTTTAAAGTTGACGGTTAGGTGAATGCATGGAATTTTGATAGAAAAAGTAAAACCATGCATAATGTAGATGCAAATATTTCACTTTATTGTTCGTGGTATGCCTACCTACGGGAGGGAAAGAGAGTATTATCTTTTCGTTTTAAAAACCAAAATTCCCAAACAACTATTTTGAACCAATCAAAATCAAAGACAACCAACACATTCCAAACTCATTTTTCTTTTTTGAAAGTAATCAAAAGGGTAAGAGTCTCTTTTCCTAAAAGAAAAACAAGAAGCACTCAGCATGCATATGCACTCTATTTTTTGATTTTTCTTAAGACATAGATAGATCTAAGTTAAAACTACACTATTTTTTCTTTTGGTGAGATAGTACTAATGCAAGAGAGAAAAAAGAACAAAGAGAACCTGAAAGCTTGTGAGGCTAATCAGAGATCTAATGCCTTATGCTCAATAATGACAATGACCTAATCTCAGTGAAAATTTTTTCTTTTTAAAAGCAAAAAGAAGTCCTCTATGGAAACAAAAATGAAATCAAGATGCTAATCAAATGTTTTTTCTTTCAATCTTTATAAAAGAAATGAAAAGAGAACTCACTAAAACCTAATATTTCAAAAAATTCCTTTCACAATCACAACCAACAAGCATGGAAGTAAATGAATAATAAACAATACTAATCTATCTTTTGAAATATTAAATCAAGCCAATATTTTATCACAGAATTTCCAACCATGAGCATTCATATTCTAACACACAAGGCTGACAGTGCAGGGATGAAAGCAAAAAAACTATTTTTTTTGCAAAAAATGATGAAAAACTAGTTCTGGAACAAGGCCTACCTAGCACCGCGCTGGAGGGGTCTTGAAAAAATGGTTCTAGATGAGCAACACTTCTGGATAACGGGACTCGAGTGGTGGCACCGCTTATGGCTAATAGAGTTCAGGTGGTGGCACTACTTGTTTCCAACAGCACATGTGTGGTTCCCTTAATAGATGCAAAACACAGGGAGAATGAAAAATCAAGTTAGAAATTGATCAGATCAAGGAAAAAATTAATGAATTGATAGTAAAAAAGAGCATATAAAGTCGAAATAGTTCAGATCTGAATAGATCTGAAAGTTTCAAACCAAAAATCACTAAGTCAGATGGCAGATCTGACTGAAGAGAGTTTGAGATGGAGCCTGGATTCAGACAAGATTTCAAGGATTGAGGAAGATTAGATCAACTGATATTTGCACTGTTCCCCACCGGAGTTTCCAGATTTGTTATTAGGAATATTGCACCTTTTGCAGACAAAAGTTGTTCCTCTGGTCTGAATGGTTCAGATCTAGAACAAATGAGTGAACGAAAAAGGATGAAGACCTTCCCTGAATACTGTAGACACTTGGAATACTGCTTCCATTGTGAACCTGTGTACCTGCAAACATATCAAACATACAAGCACATCAAAGCTACTAGAAAATCATCTACTTATCCATGCTAGTGACTAAGGAATCTAGCAACATGTACATGTGAAATCAAAACAATAGTAATGTGGGATGGAAATCAGCTTTGCATTAAGAATGTATGGAGAAGCTTGCAACTGTTTCCTTAGTGTCGATAAGCCCCCCCACGAGACAAACACTTCATCCCCAAAAGATCCAACTTTGCTCTCTATGCTTTCCAATGATTTGGACTAGGTAGTCAATCCAACAACATAAAAATACCTCTATGGTTCTCCCCCTTCAACTATGGATATGAGCTTGTATTTATAAGGCTTAATGGATAGGGATAGTTGAGAGAATGGTCGGTGAGGTGGCCCTAATATCCTACCATGGGGGATCTCGAGCTCAAACTAACCCATAATGATAGGGACAAGGGAGGACACAAGGATCAAGTTCTAGAAGCCTTGAGAAACTTCTATTTTTCCCATTTTACCCAGGGTACCGCTTTTGCTCCCTTATGACAAATCGGTTTAGATGAGAACCGCTTTAAGACCAAATACCATAGGTGGTGGCACTGCTTCTCTATAATAGGATACAAGCAGTGCTGAGCAAGGTATCACTCATCATCCACAAGGTAAGCGCGGTGCTAGGTTTTTTCAAGTAGAATTGACAAACAAAACAAGTTTCCACTCTAAGTGTTGGGATTAAGGGAAAACATGGAAGTTAAGGGTCTCATCACATGATGGTGACATGATTTAGGTATAACAATATGTAGCTAGTTCTCCAGTAGAACTAGTAGGATTTACTGATTCTGATTGGGTTGGAGATAACACTAACAAAATGTCTAATTCAGGTTATGTATTCATGCTTGCACATGTTCCTATTTTTTTTTTCAAGTAAGAAACAACACACTATTTCCTTATCTTCATCCGACATCGAGTATAGAGGAGCAGTGAATGCAGCTACACAATGTGTGTGGTTGTAAGGCATTATTGGAGAACTTGGTTTCGCATTTGATTCACCCACTACCATTTGGTGTGACAATCAAAGTGAAATAAAGGTATCCACAGATCCAGTATAGAGACAAAGTACCAAGCACATTGATATCACATGCACTACATTGGGATCTTGGTGCATGATCAGGTGATATCATTGCATTATTTCCCATCTGTAAAGAAAACTCCTAATGTCTTCACCAAGAGATTCACAAAGAAGGATTTCACTTATATTAGATCACTCCTTGGGGTAGGTGAAACATCGTGATAACTAATATTCACTTTCAAATTTTTATCCATGTCCATTTTAGAGGGTAGATTTTATTCCCATGAGGTTTTCCTCCTTACCTTGGTTATATGGGCTAGTAAAAATTTTGTAAGAGGTGACTTGAGCCTTAGTTCCCAAGGCCTCAAATTTGATTTGGTTACACTAATTCAGTCTTAGCAAGGGGATTTATAACATTATAGTACCTATGACCAAAATTATACCACCTAGTACCATATTCTCATTCGATTTCACCTAGATTAGATGGTCCAAACCATGGTCTATAATGTCTCCCTAAGGTTGTTGGGGATTTTGGACCATTAATGACACCTAACACCATCACTTTGGTCAATAGGAGCTAGGGAAGCCTCATTTATGACCTTTTGGTCACTTGGGGTGCTCCCACTCATTAAAACATGGATTTGGGTTGACTTGGGGTGCCTATGCATTGTATTTGGGTGTTTTTGGCCCTTTTGGACCACCTAGAGCCACACCCACTCCACCATACACACCAACACACATGGTCCATGTTCATTTATGACGATCGATGCCTCCCCAACATTTATATGAGAATTTGTGACCGTTTGAGGGGGTTTGGGAGCTTATTGGTCCACCTAGGGGGGGTTTGAGGTCTAATGTAAGCCTGCCACATGTATTCCATTTGAATACCTTCAACAATTTTATACTAATGTAATATAATAATGGTCCAGACATGTTCACATTTTGGACTGTAATAGAAACTTTAGTTATTGACATTGTTCGTTGGTGTATTTTTTTCTTCCTTTCATTGTTTTGTTCATGCATTGTCAAATTATTTCATTGTGAGGAATCTCTTAGGTTCTACATCATGTTGTAAATGATAATTTTACAAAGACCCGTGGTCTTAAATATTTCAACCTTATTTTGTTAGCAAACCAAACGATCTTTCAGAAACCTTTGAACATAAGATTTAAGACCTTCACAAAAAAATTCCTTCTTGACCCTGTGGTATGCTTATAGGAATCCTGAGTGCCCACCAATAGGAGAGATGTGTAATTCTAAAATGATATTTTGTTTTAGTTGGGATATATATATATATATATATATATATATAAGCGATCCTTATACCATAGTGAATCATTTTTCTACACAAAAGTATATGATACACGAGGATCCTTTTGTAGCTTTTGAATGTGCATCCACATAGACTGGTCATTCTTCCATTCGTTCCTTGCTTCTACTACCCAATCGGGTTATATAATCAAAATCGCAGAAAGTAATGACTCAACATCCTCATCTTTTTTGGAGAGTGCATTTTCCACCACATTATGTTTCCCTTTCTTGCAGATGATTTCAAAGTCTTATCCCAATATCTTAGTTATCCATTTATGTTTCTATTTTGAAGATAGTCTCTATACCAAGAAGTATTTAAGACTATCATGATATTTTTTGACCTTGAATTTCCTACCTATTAGGTAATTACATCATTGCTTAAGTGCATGTAGTATTTCCATCCTTTCCCTTTTATAAATGTGTTTCTATAAGTTCTTCCCCTTGATTGGTCAACTTTCAAAAGAAAGGGGTCATCCTTCTTGCATTAGAACACCATTGATTCCATTTCATGAGGCATCACATTCCACAATGAAGGTTTTTTAAGTTTGGTTGTTACAAAAAAATTTCATTATCACCAAGATTATGAACTTTGTATCCTTGAATTTGCCTAAATATTTGAAATACATGTTCCAAATTTTCATGGAAGATGAAATCCATTGAGTTCTTCCCTTCATACAACCTTATTAGTATCTCTATCCCAACCTTCCAATAGACAACCTATGAAACTTCATATTGTTGTAGGTTTCTTTCTGACAACCTGAGACATTTTCACACCCTGCCTTCATGCAGGCTGCGACACACCCCATTTTCGTAGGTCTCCTGTTAGGAGGGTGCGATACTATCTATTCAAAGGAAAAAAAAGAATTTTTGAGAGAATTCTAGAAAACATTTCTCATGGAGGTTTATCCTGACCGACTAGGATGGATCTCAGTCGAAGTCCTTAGATGTTGGGATTTTTCGTTAACCTTCTCCCCTTATCCCACCCTTTATCCCTCATCTCCCAGCTATAAATATCATCCTATAAATACAAGATCACCCCCATTGCTAAGGCATGAAGATAAGGAGTAACTAAATGCTGGTGAAATACTATTAGAGTTTTCTGAGTCTTTATTATCCTCTTGAAACAAGGTGGTTGTTTGAGGGAAAAGTTTATTGGAAGGGGTCTTGCAATCCTAGGGCATATGGTTATAACTCTTCTATCCTTTATTTAATGATACAACCATACATTTCCTTTCCCACATTTATTTTCATTAATATTGTTGTTTACTTCCTTAGTTGTTTACATAGGTTCTTGTAAATTGCAATTATCTCTTATGTTCCTTTTTGTCAATCCTTTCTTGCAGGTATTCTACTTGGATTTTGAGTGGAATAGTGGAGCTAAGAGTAGAAGTGAGTCGAATATTCAATTCATAGGTTATACTCTTCTTCTTACTGCAACTTTTATTATCAAGAACTTTTATTGATTGAATAGTAAATGTTAACACTGGTGTGGTCAAAGTAGGAGCTTTTCACATTGCCTCTTTAAGTTGTTCAAAGGCTTGAGTTGCCTCTAGAGTCCAAGAAAATTCTTCATTCTTCAATAATGTTGTTAAAGGTGTTGCTATTCTGTAATAGTTCCGAACAAACTTGTGGTAGTACCCTATTAAATCTAAAAATCCTCTTATATTCTTCAAGTTTTTGGGAATTGTTCCAGTCCATCATGGATTTAATTTGGTTAGGGTATACCTTGACACCTTTATGAGATGGAATATGACCGAAGTAATATACCTCCTTACCCTAAATAAACATTTGGAAGGTTTTGAATATTGTTGTTGCTCCCTTAGTAGTTGTAGCACTGTGTCAACATTTTTAACATGTTTTTCCCAAGACTTCTATAGATTAGTATATCATCAAACAATATTTACACAAATTTTCTAAGAAAGTGTTTGAAATGTGGAAGGTTCATTTGTAAGGCCAAAAGGGCATTATCATAAATTCATAATGGGGAAATTTCTCAAAAACGTTATTGAGACTTAAAGCTTCCCTGGCTAGGAAAATATTTAGTGGGATTCCTTGGCTGGAAAAGTTAAAACTTAAGCTTTCTTTGTTTGGTTGGCCCCAATAAAATCAAGTCAACAAGAAGACATGAAAAAATTTCGAGGACATTAGACTCTGAGGACGTCAAGTCAATATAAGTAGATGAAAAATTTAGGAGTAGGGTTGGAGGTTCATTTCATCCATGTTTTTCAGATTTTTGTTTTGAGGTTTTGAATCTTTATTTTTCCCTTCACATAACATAATAATGTAAGTTAAAATAATTATTGAATTTTGTTGTTTTTCCTTAATAAAATTTTATTAAAAAACTTAAACAATGAAAACATTATTTTTTATTATATATTTAAAAAAATCTAACAAAATTAAAATGACAGGAAATAATAAATGGCATCCACCAACATTATGCAATTTACCACAACATTATATAATATACCAATTTTTACAACTTTCAATATACCTAACACACAAAACGCCCTCATATTCCACCACTGCTTGGGAGGTTGTTACACCTAGTTTTCTTTCTCCAAATAACAACGCGGAGTTGACAAGAAAGCGCTTCCCTGACTAGGATCCCTTGTTGCAAAAGATAAAGTTGTCTTTCTTTACTTGGCCCTAGTAAGGTCAAGTCAATACAAACAAATGAAAAGCTTGGGACGTCGAGGAGCTAATGATTTTGAGCATATAATCAAAATGACTGAGCCTTTTGAGCACTTCACTGGTATAACCCAATCGAGTCAAGTAAGTTGGCCACCTACTATTTCTTTGCAATTACCGAACAAATTTCTAGTCAATTTAGTCGGTAGTTCACACATTTATTCTCTTGTATGTATTCTCTACAATTTCTAAACAACTTCCCAACTCATCCAAAACATTTTGTATGAAAGTTGCATGCTCTCTTTTGATATCACAAGTTTCGAAAGATGTTAGAGAGTGACTGTCTAGGCGTTTGATTTTTTCGTTATCTTCTTCGAAATTGGACATTATTTTTGTAATTGTCTTATTATTTTAGTATCAAAATTTCAAAATGTCCATTATTTTAGTTTATTTAAAAACTAAATATTTTTTTGGAAAAAAAATTATATTTCAAAATTTTATTAAAAACTCTAAACTATATTAGGTATTTGGTATAAAATACTTTACATAAAACTCTTCTTCAATATACATCTTAGAAGAAGAAAAAATGTGAACAAAATCATACTTCAGAAGAATAACATTTAATATAATGTGCATAAAGATTATTAATCATCCAAAAAAATATTCTTCCAATAAAAAAGAAAAACTCCACTGTATATGAAATTACAACTTCTAAACATAAAGTAAAAGACCATGTAATAAAACGGTTGATCACATCACTATCTTAAAGACTAAAATTTAGTATTGGCTTAGGATCAAACACAAAAGAAGAGCTTCTTGCGCTCTGGGGTTTAATGTTTTTCGCCAAGGAAAAAGAAATATCACCCATTATGATTTTTGGGAATTCTAAAGCAATAGTGGGATCAAAAAAGGGTATTGATGACTTACACAGAATTGAACTTCATCACTGGATCAGACGGATCAAGGACCTCATTAATAATTTTCAGTAGACCATGTTTATTCATACCTTTTGGGAGCTGAATTTTGAACTAGACTCATTGTCCAAACAAGCAATTTGCGTTGGAATGGAGTCCATTGATTGGGCATTGTTTCACGAGGGATCTAGAATAGAGCACGACCGTCTAAACATTAGTTAGCTATGTAACTTGCTTCTTGAACAATATGTATCATCCATGGATGCTGGCCTAGACCTAAGCCATGCAAGTATTGTTTGAAGTTAGTGAAATAGATAAATCTGAATAATGTTCTAGGGTGAAGATCTGAACCTAAAGATTGACAAAATTTTTGTATGTATGACACAATTTTTCATAATATAAGGTTGTACTTTCTGTGTGAAAAAAATGGAGCAATGAAGTTGCACTTTGATACGGCCTTTTGTTATTTATAAGCAAAATTGACATCGCATATTTTATTATTGTCAAATTAAAGTTTTGATCATTTAAGTTGATTCATAAATATTTTCTATGGAAAAATTGCAAGTCATAATAAAAATATTGTTAGAAGTAAATACCAGCAAGATTCTTGCGATGTTCATGCACTTGCATTATCCGACTTTTGAAGGACGTTGGGTTGTGATAACATTGATTATATTTATTGGGATTAGAGTTTGATAATAAAAAAATATTAAAAGGTTCATGAAATAGAGTTTAATAAAGTTTTTATAGAAGTTTATTTTAAAGAGATGAAAAACAACAAGTTGTTATTTCAAAAAATGAAATCCAAGTTACATAATAAGTGAGAAGACGACAGAGTTTAGGAAAATATTCTATATTAACAATTCTCCTTAACTAAAATTCAGCAATATGGATAAGATCCCATATTAACCTCCTCCCTTGAAATTCAACAAAATGGATGATGCTGTCCATAATCCCAATAAGCAACTTGGAGAGATGGTCTGCTAGAGTGTTTTAATATTGAACCTTTTAATATTGTTAATAAATAACTTCTATATATTTTTTTTATAGAAGTTACTTACTAACAATATGAAAATGTTCATGTAATTTTTATATATGTTACAAATTAACAACATTAAAAGGTTTATTTTATAAAAGTTACTTATCTTAAGTAATTTTTATAAAAGTTATTTATTACCAAGTATTAACTAGTGTTTTAAGTGTTTTTAATGTTGAATATATTTTCTAAGGGTTTATTAATACTAATTCCATTTATTTAATCAATAGTTATTATTTTTAAGTGATTAAACATCTATGTGATTAATTAATTAATGTGTGTAAAAGCTATTTCAAACGACCATTAAAATATATAAATATCATGAATGTACATCATTTTTTGATATAAGACTTTGTAGAATCATAAAGTATTTTCCCAATCTTTGGGGCCATAATATTTCTTTTCCATTTTTTTAATAATTTCAGAATATGTTTTTATAAAAAATGTAGGTTTCATTATGTTTCTCAACATGTTATTGTATTGGTATTTTGAGTGGAGTATAGTACAAGAAGTGAGGCACACAAGGAGGGATTCACATGTAGCTTCATCTGATCACCAATTAAACTCCCAATCCAAAAATCCATGTTTAATTCAACCTAAGATTTCTATTGTTATTATGCAATAGGGACTTAACTACATCATAGGTAAGTTAAGAAAGGGTCATGTTAACCAAGAAATATCCATAACATCTTGACTACATACTGTTGCACACAAATTGTTTACAATTGAATTCAATACCATTCAGGATGGAGCATCTTAACAAAAAAAGATACATAACATCTTCACTATATACTTATACATATAAGTTGAATTCAATATATCATTCTACATGAACTCTATCTCACAATTTTGAACACACAAATTATTATAAACATCTATGGAATGACATTATGTAATGCTCATGTGATTTTAAATGAACTTGCAATATCAAATAGAAGATAACCCCTATAGAGTCTTATGTAGGCATTCCCAAGTAAAATATAGAAATAGAAACAAAGAACTTTTGGTCTTTTAATTTACAAGTGGTTTAGAACTATTAGACGTTTGACCAAATTAAGTTTTACCATATATTGAGTTATATTATAACTTTTATTCTTTTAGAAGGATTATAGCATGGGAAGACAGGGAAGTAATGAGGGACTTTCATCTAGATTTTTCAAATATTTTGTCGAGGAAGTGGAGATCCATATAATTAAAAAACATCAAGAACAACAAATGGTATACAAGGAAAGTCCTCAGATTTCGAGAAATTTCATTTATGTTTTAAACATTTTCTACAAACTCTTATGCCTTCGAATTCTCAAAGTAGATTCTACAAGAAGAACCATTTTTTATGCAATTCCTAGGGAGTGAATTGCACCACAACATAAGCCATAAAAATGACAAGTATAAACTGAGAGAAATATTCTTAATAGCCATATTATAAGTGATTTCCCATATAGTGGTACTCTTTGGTCTATAATCTATTACACTAAAAAATTAACACATTCTAAATAAACAAGACATGATCAATTCTATAATAATTTTACAAGATACCAACAAATTTGTTCTCATTTTCAACTTGAAGTCCATTTACACAATATCAATCTATCCATTCATAAATTGTTATTCAAAAATCATGTCAATGTGGAGAATAGAGGCTAAAGGATCTAATTTCTAAAAAAAATATCCCAACTTTACATTTCCCAAATCTTGCCAAGAAAACCCTTAGTTGTTCCATTCGGAATTTAAGATAAGATAAAGTAAGAAAGATGCTAATTTCCTCTCTATGGGCAAGTTAAATGGTAATAGGTATCTATGCGATATTGTTGGCAACTTCCTCCCATTAGCAACAACCATTTCAAAAATTAGGGAAACATAGAGGAGATACTAATTAAGTGAGTGTAACAATTTGTGAACTATTGAGAAAACAAATATTCACAAATGTTTTCATTTTCAAGTTTAAGAAAAAACCCAGCTGTTTAGAACCAATATATTCAAATAATATTTTTATCCACTTTGAATACAATAACAATCCCAATATTCTCTATATCCATTTTAGTAATAATGATATAGTATAAAAATATGATTCAATCCTCATAGGCTTTGATTTCAAGAATCAAAGATGTATATATAGACTTGCCTTTATGCAATGAACAAGCTTCTACATGTAGCTTTATAAGCATTCACATACAATAAACAATATTTTACATATAACTTAATAAACAATCATATATAACAATACAATAGAACATATATTACAACCAATATTAAATAAGTAAAGAATCCACCATTATTAATCTCTTAAATTCTTATAACACCTTAAATTCTTATAGTCCCTATGTTGCCACTATTTAAAAAATATATTCCATGTTATTCCCTTTGCTACTTTCTAATCAAAAGGATGATACTCCTATGTTGTCACTATTTTAAAAAAAAATTCCATGTTATTCCCTTTGCTACTTTGTAATCAAAAGAATGGAATCATGTATTCTTTTCAAATTCCTCCTTAAGTTCATGAACCAAAAAGGTTTATAACCAAGTATCCCTTAAGTCAAGTTAATAGGGAAAAAATTATTTTAAACATTTTAATTGGAGTTATTTTAATATAAAAAATTTACTAATTTAAGTTGATAAATCAAAGTTATGATTTTTTTTTATATTTAGATTAAATCTTTTTTAAATAAAAGAAAAAATATGATAAACAAAATCTATATAGATATAGATATGTATCTAAATAAAAAAATACATATGTAATTTGTTATACATTACGTCTATATAAAATAATACAATCTACAAAGTTGGTTTTGTTTAGAATACCAATTTATCAACTTTATTAATTTATAATAACACAAAGTTATATATTTTATACAATATATATATCTACATAAATATAATGTAATGCAACATAATTATTTAAAAAATATATATATAATGTATTCACTTTTGTAAAATATCATGTTTTATATTTAAAAATTAAAAACTTCATAAGGTTGATTTTGTTTAGAATCTAAACTTACCAATTTTACTTTAAAAGATGTGTAATGTTACATGTAATGAACTAAGGTTATGCACCAAAAATTAAAAAGTAGTTATTTTTTTTTATGTCGGCTCATAAGATAAAAAAGAAAAACCGAATAAAAAGAATTAAAAAAAATTCATACCCTCTCATAAGACAAAAATGCAAAACCAAATAAAAGGTCATTAAAAAATAACAACTCAAGAAATTGGATGCCTCTCAATACTTGGTAGATTGACATTTAGGATAGATCTATGCTGGTAATAAGCAAAAGTTATATATTTTTATAGAATATATATCTACATAAATATATTCAATAGACGCGCCAACCCATTAAATGAGTGGAGTCAATTTAAGTTATTTGATTCCATCGCTATGGAGTTCAGTGTGGTTTCTATAGAAGGAGGCCAAGGAAGGAAGATTTAAAATTAATCATTTTAACCCTCATATTTAACCTTCCTAGGTCGAGGGAACAATTCCCATTCGCTACCAATAGTTCACTTATTATTTTGGTTATACCCCCTTCTATATACAAGTTTACCACCCAGTTCCGTATTTTATGGATTTTTGAGCATATTCAGTCTCTACAGTATAAAAAATAATCCAAAGTATAATATTTTTTTCGTTGATATCTCATAGTGACGGATTTCGAAAACGAATCAATATTGAAGTGCGAAGAATGTTGTGTCATATAACAACATATATTATTTCCTATCTCGATCAGAGGGAAAGTATGATTAAAATACTATAAGTTGAGTAGCCTTATCCCTTCTTCTCCCCGACAAGAATGCAATGTAGCACAATACTTTAAAAAAATGTATATTAGCAATTGCCCCAAGAAGGTGCAATAATACATCGATAAGTTGGAGGGTTGGAAGGTAAAGAAGGCCGAAAAGGAGAAATAAACCCCAAGTTGGTGTAGAACTGGTGTACTTATGTTTACAACATCTCAACAAATATCTTTGTATCTTTATTTGGGTGAATACCGAGATAAACAAGAGCTTCTATCATATTACATACAACATCTGTTGCACTCCCAAAGACTAAAATATGTGTAGCTTTATTTGGATGAATATGAAGAGAAACAAGGGCTTCCATAATATTACTTACAACATCTATTGCACTTACACATCCAAAGAGTAGGGAGGATGTGAATTAATAGAACCCATGAGATGACCGTATATATTGCACTCCCAGAGACTAATCTCTTTGTAGCTTTATTTGGATGAATACAAAGAGAAACAAGGGCTTCCATAACATTAATTACAACATTTATCATCACTTCCACTTCCAAAGACTAGGGATGATGGGAATTAATATAACCCACTAGATGACCATAAAGATCATGGTTTGTAAAGGCTCCAAACAAGGATTTTCATAAAACAAGTGAATGCGATTGAGTTTTGTCCATAATTTGCATATGCCACAAACATGACCATAATGTTGTGTTTGCACTAGAAAGGTAAGATGGTTGCATAAAATGAACAAATGAAATTGAACTTTGTCCATAATCTACACAAGCCACAAACAAGACTAGTGTCGTGTCTGCACTAAGAAGGTAAGATACATGCCATGAATGCCTAATAAAAATTTTGAAAAAATTGCAAATGAGATAGAATTTTTTTCATGTTCTTTCTAGATTGGCAGGAGAGTAAAAGGAAGGCGCTCAACATGCATCTAGCCAAAATTCACTTGGGATCCTCTCATTTGTGCAAGCACATATAACCAACATGTCATGATTGTTCATTAACCAACGTATTGATTAAATATTTTTATTTGTGATATATGGTGATCCCTCCTCAGTAGAATATGACCCATCAAATCCTTAGACTTGAGAAATCTATCTATGGTCATCTCATAAATGACCAACAACTAACTTGGGGATATTGCCACACTCTTATCCAACCTGCATTGGATAGTCCCCTAATCTTGCCTAATATTCCTTAGGATTTGGTACATTAAAGAATGGTAATGATATTTTTTATGTTACATCTCCCAAGGACTATGCCATAACACAAATACACTAAGTCAATAGATAAATATTACAATATATGTAGCATGGATATACAGATTATAAGCATTCCTTTTAGTCCCAAGTTTGTCTCACTATCATAATCATAACTGACTATAATTTCTTACATTGTTGTTAAGCATATAACCGATCTCCACGTTTTATTTGCTTCAACTATTGACATATTTAAATATTACAAGATGCTTTTGATCATCAGTGTAGTAAATTTTCTCTTCTCCTTTTTAGGAGTATTGCAATGGAATATAACTGATTTATAATACATACAAGAATATTTTTGTACTAAAATGTCCACATGGGAATATCTATTATACCAAAGTCATCCATGATTGCAGGTAGTTCCTCCCACCTGAAATGGCATTTTTGTAAAAGGGAGACAACCCAAGAGGATAAAAACATTGAGATTTGAACCTCTGTGAGGTGTAGATTAGAAATAGTTTTTAACCATTAAGAGAAAATTAAATTGAGTCCACACACATGAACCTACAAATGTACATGATATATATTATTTATCAATGTTGTGATTGAGTAATAAAGTGGGCATGCTCTAACCATGACAAAGTGTGTACAAACTCTCAATCGAGAGTCCTATCTAAAAGTTCATTCCATGCTCTATTAAGATCACTATATGAGAGAACAAAATCACTTATATTAGTAAATGCAAACATGTCAATTCCAATGAATTCCCAAAATGCATACTTTAAAGTTGCATTATGAATATATCAAGCCATCCTTCAATTTTGATAGGAACCTTCTAAGCTTGAAATTAGGAAAAATTATTGATGACCAAAATAAACAATAACTAATTCTGAATGTCCTTATGGCTAATAGCTCTAGAAAAAAAGAAATTAAAATCCTTACACAAACTACTACTTTTTTTTAAAAGTTATGAATAAAATATATTCGACTAAAAAATAAATCCTATATTTGTACATACTTCACACAAGCAATTTCTTGGAAGAGTAACAAGAAAAGAAAAAATAAAACACCAAAAGTGATAATGCGGGTTCATAATATTAAATAACTTAAAATAAAGATCCTAAAGTTCACATGTCCATTTTATATTAGACCAACTGCAAATGCATTGATATTGTTGTCGTTTTCATCCAACTTATAGAGATGTAGCAATTTATTTCTGCATAGCTAACAAAAAATACTTTAGAAAGGAAAACATTGATATTGCTGTCTTTCTCATCCAAGCTACTAGATATGTAGAAAATTCTTCTTGCTTAGATAACAAACAATAATTTGGAAAGGAAAGTGTCTTCACGGTGAAGAATTAAAGTAGAGAAACAACCAAAAGCTTTTGAGACATAGAAATTCCTTCTATATATAAGTAGATTGCTATTGTGTGTTGTGATGTGCAATTCACATAGTTGAAGTAGCACATACTGGAAACAAGTAAGAAAAAAAATGAAAAAGGAAAATCTTAGAAGTGGACATATATAATTACTTATCTGGATTTTCCCTCATATGTTTTCTTCCTACTCTCCATGGGTTCGAATATTAGCATCTTATCTTTGAAGTGCATCCTCCCTATCACCTTGTTGGTGTGTCCTCTACCTGTGATTGTTCAATATTGTTCAGGATTTCAAATTGTGGGTTTTCAACTCTATGATACAATCAACTCTATGGGAATTTTAGGAGCATCCTCCATAAAGGTTCCAATGAGTGTATTATCAACTCTATGCTTCCCCACTTTAGGAGCATCCTCCCCACTTTTCTACTCATGGAACTGGCCTATAATTCCCTACTTTAGGAACATTAACTAATATAAATGATTTGTGATAGATAACTCAAAATTATATCAACAATGAAATTCTTGAGGTTCATTCACCAATATTGTTAGTTAGTTTGAACTAAATATCTTTATTATTTATCCAGGTGGGCTAGCTCAAGTGGTTGAGTGCTGTAAGTTATGAGCAGAAGGTCTCGGGGTCAAATCCTCGAGTGGCTATACACTTATATATAAGGGAATCACTTGATGTCCCCATCAGGTTAGCTCTGTAATTAGAGAGAGGGTTGAGGCCCCTTCGGGTGGGTCCCCTATGATTTCTTCCCATGGACGTAGTAGCCCCCTGGGGGGTTTGTGAACCACACTTAAAACAAAACAACTTTATTATTTACAAATTTGAATTTACATTGTTCCAACTAGAGGGAAATAAAATTAAACTTGAATAACAACAAGAAAAATGAAACTACAATACTAGGTCCTTTCTCTATTAATTATGCATCTATTTGTACTTGAAAAAACTCCTATATAGCCCATCCCATTGATGGAGGTTGTTCCTTAACTTGTAATTTTCTACATGCTATTTTGTGGGACTTCTAATTCTCAAAATATGCTAACCTATTAACCTCTATTTGTATTTAAAAAAATCCTATCTAACCCATCCAATCGATGGAGGTTGTTCCTTAACTTTCGAATTTTCTACATGTTATTTTGTGGGACTTATAATTCTCAAACTATGCTAACCCGTTAAACTATATTTATGGTAGAAAACTTGGTAAGCCCTATGTTCTTTTTTCTTTTCTTAACTTTATGTTTCTTCCTAAATTTTCACTTCCACGTAGTGTTTGTAGTTTTTATATTTATATATAAACTTATACACTAGAGTAAACATGAACATATACAACAAAATGTAGTTGTATGTCTATATAGAGAAGAGAGGTCCTATCGTAAGGTTTAGCTTCTTGGTCGTGTTTACATATTATATGTATATATATGTAGTTATACAATAAAGTAAACCTAACAAAGAAGGGAGTTGCTTGTAAATTCTAATGTTCTAAATGTCTAATTAAAAAATAAAGATAAGTGAAAGTAAACAAAATGCATATAACGTGTAATGCTAATTAACAATTTTGATGGATAACTATTGTGTATGGTGGTTCGTAGCTGATAAGGATGGATACGATTGAAGGTAGAAGGAAAGGTCAGGGTTTATTGGAGGTGGGAAGCTTAACGAAAGCGTGACAAAAGGTAGTGGGGGAGGCGGAGGAGCCTCCCTGGTTGCGGAATCAATAGGACTAAATATCGGGGACATCCCGATCGATTTAGATCTGACTCAAGTTGAAAAACTGATGGTTCGGAAGCCAGGGTTGTGCATGCCTAAAGTAGCCTTGATATTGACCATGTAGGTCAGATCTTCGAATATTAAGAAAAATATCCATTTTATTTAGGACCATGCACTGATTAGGAGGTTTGTGGGAAAGCGGTTGTTAGAAAAATCCCTAGTTTTGGTGGATCAACTCATCTTGGAAACATAGGGGGAATTATGACCTTCAGCTTGGGTCCAAGGGTTTATTTACCATTTCTTTCATAAATCTAGAAGATAGGAACATAGTATTGGATGGGGGGGCGTATTTCTTTTATTCGGTGGGCCTTTTTCTAAGATCCTGGAAGGAGAAGTTTTTCTTGGATATGGAAGACATGAAAGTGGCACCTGTTTGGATCTAGTTCTATTCCCTTCCAGGAGAATATTGGATCTGAAAATACTGAAGGACCTAGGGAATTCCTTGGGAAGATTCATCAAAATATCAGAGGAAACTTGAATCCAACGATTTTCAACATACACAAGGATTTGTGTTTACATTGATTTGACCAAAGATTTTCCAGAAGTAATCTGAATGACATGGGAGGATGAGGACTGGGTGCAAACCCTATAATATGAGTAGATCCCATTTTGATTCCAAAGATTTCATGAATATGGTCATTTATTTATGGATTTCCCCGTGAATAATCCAAATACTACCTCTGGGAAAGAAGAGGAAAAGAAGGACCACGGCTTTACAAGGGCTCCATTAAATAAGAGGGGAGGATGGAAGCAGGAAAACCAAGAGGTGAACAAGAAGAAAATAGTTTCAAACTTGTTAGACCTCTTGGAGAAAACCTTGGAAAAATAGTCTGAGGGAAAACAGATAGACCAAATATCCCTGGAGACAATAGGAACAGTCACCCAAATCGAGGAATAGATTAATGAAGGGAAGCAGGACGAAGAGGATCGAGAAATAGGAGAGGAAGCATAGGATATGGACATCGAAGATATGGATCTAGAGGGGATTGAGGAAGCTTGTACACACACAAGGAAAGGATCTATACCACAAGAACAAGTGATCATGTTAATATAATACATCCTCAAAGTTCAAGAATCAAATAAACTTGGTTCTCATAAGGAGAAGAAAAGGAAGTTAGAGGAACCCATCAAGAATACTAGAAGGAAATTGAGTAAACAGAGAGTCACAGAAGCAGGTAGGAGGTTGGTAGAGTCAAGATAGTATCCTACCATCAATGCGGCTCTAGATTTGTAAGTTTCCCAATGAATATTTTATCATGGAACATTAGGGGATTAAATAGCCCACGTAAAGTAAATATTTTAAGCAAAAATATTAAAAGAACAAACCTGACCATAGTTTTCTTACAAGAAACTAAGTTCCTGGTAGCCCAGATACAGGAACTGAGTAATAAAATATGGAAGAGAAGTGAACAGATTGGCATTAATGCAAGAGGGTATGCGGGAAGCCTAGGGATCTTATGGTACCCCATTAGGGTTAGCTTAGGGTGATTCCATGGAAATAAATGTCTCCTATATGCTACCTTTAAGGTGGTATGGTTTTCAGTTGAAGGAATGATTACTTATGTATATGGAACTCACAATGATGGTGACAAAAGGGACTTCATCAAGTCTCTTCGGAAATCCTAGGAATGAATGCCAAATGTTCGTTGGGTAGTAGGGGGCGATTTCAATCTCATCACCTCATTAAAGGAGAAAAAAGGTGGTTGGTGCAGGATGGAGGAAGAATGTGAAACTTTTCAAGATACTATTAAGGAACTAGGACTGGTGGATATCATTCACATCTCATTCCTGGAGAGGGTTGGTTCACATGCAACAACAAGAGGACGAGGGAGAGGCACATTGCATCTAGACTCGATAGATTTCTGGTCTTTGATTATATTGTTGATATTGGTAGTGAAATCCACTCAGCTACAATTCTGGCAGCTGGATCAGATCATTGGCCAATAGAATTAATGTGGAGTGGGTAGGGATCGCAGTTCAAAAAAAACTTCAGGTTTGAACAGTTCTTGCTAGAGCTTTCAGATTTCGATGAAAATATTAGGACATGGTGGGAAGAGCCAAGTGAATATGAGGTCCAGAGCATGTATAAGTTCCAACAGAAGCTTAAAGGGATTCAAAGAAGGATAAAAAATGGAACAGGGAAGAATTTGGAAATATCTCTATTGATAAGAAGATAATAGAATCTCACCTCAAGAGGTCCAAACTTTTTGAATAAATGAAGGATATACCAACAATTTGCAAATGGAAGAACTTAGACTTTGTACAAAACTAGAAGAGAGGGAAAGTAGGAAGGAAACTCTATGGTGGTAGAAGTCTAAGAACCATTGGTTAAAAGAGGGGGAGAAAAACAAAAAATTCTTCTAGCGTTCGGTTATCCAAAATAGGATGCAAAATAAAATCTTCTCCATTAATAATTCCAGAGGAGAATGGGTGGAAACCAGGAAGGAAATAGAGCCCTCCTTGAACCACTATTTTTCTGATATAAAGTCTAAGCCAAGGCAAGACATGAGAGAAGACATAGATTGAATTACTCGGTTGATCCCTTATTTGGTCACTCATGATCAAAGTGATCTCTTGATGAAACCTATAACCCTCCTTGAGGTGGAGGAGGTTGTTTTTCAAATGAAGGAAGGAACTGCCCCCGACCCAGATGGGTTCACGGTGAAAATTTTTCAACAATTTTGGGACCTAATCAAAATGGAAGAATGGAGGATAGTTGAAGACTCTAGGGTATCCAAAAGGATGTTGCTATCTTTCAATGCAACCTTTATCACTCTCATCCAAAAATGTGAAGGTGCTGATTCTTTGGAAAAATTCAGGGCCATAAGCCTATGCAATGTTATCTATAAGATCATAACCAAGGTAATCGCAAACATATTGAAACCCCTCCTCCCAGGACTAATCTCTCTTGAAAATTCAAGGTTTGTGGAGGGTTGAAAAATCACAGATTGTATCATTTTGGTCCATGAAATGCTCCATTCTATAAAAACTCAAAACCTTTAGGGCGTGATACTGAAGCTGGACATAGCCAAAGCTTATGACAAGCTCAATTGGCAATTTGTTAGAGGGATTCTAGAAGCTTTTGGATTTAGAGGGGATTGGATTGATTGGATAATGAGTTTAGTGACCTAAACTTTCATTTCCATTCTAGTGAATGGGGTCTCCTTTGGCACTTTCAAACCAATGAGGCAGATTTGGAAGGGAGATCCTTTTTCCCCTTTCCTTTTCATTATCATGGCGGAAGGTGTAGGCAGATCAATCGCAGCCTCATGAGACAGTGATGATGTCAGAGGGATTAGAATTCACCCTTTAGTGGCCAAACAAAATTACCACCAGTTTGTGGATGATACAATGCTAATGAACCACTCTTTATTCCAAGAAGTCAGGAAGTTAAAAAAGTGTTTGATGGAATTTAGCAAAGCCTCGGGGTTAGATACTAATGGTCATAAATCACACATTTTGTTCTACAATATTCTTAGGGTTACCAGATGAAACATATGTTAGATCCTACGCTTTCAAGAGATATCCCTTCCATACACATATCTAGGAACCCCTTTAGTGAATTCTCTTGTGAAAAAAGCCTCCTGGATGGAACTTATTGACAATATGAAAAAACTCCTAAGGAGTTGGACCTTGAGGCCCCTTAATCTCACCAAAAGATTGGTGTTGATAAAATCTATGCTATAGGAAATGCCGACTTATCTCATGTCCATGTTGTCGGCCCAAAAAACAATCTTGTAAGAGATTAGGGCTATACAAAGGGATTTCCTATGGAGTGGAAACAACAAAAAAAGAAAGTGGGATCTGGTGAATTGGCAAGCAGTTTGTACCCCCAAACACCATAGAGGCTTAGGACTTAAATACCCTAAAAAGGAAAGTGTGGTAAGTGGTGCCAAGCTATGGTGGAGATGGGTGACCCATGACAAGGAAACATGGGTGGCGATATGGAATACCAAATATGTGGAGGGATGGGATAAAAAACTTTCTCATTCATGTCTCAGCAGATACCATGGGTTCCAACATTTAGCGAACTGCATGGATGGGGAGTAGATTGGTCCAGGACCATAAATTTTGGGAAGCCAGGAATGGCTAGACAGTCCAGTTTTGGGAAGACTCATGGAAACAATCACCCTCACTTAGGCGATGTAGGGATTTGCATCGGATTATGGAAGCAGGTATCGCCCAGGGAATTGTTAGGGTAAGAGACATATGGAAAAATCATATAGATGATCAGGACTTTCTCCTGTGGGATGATATGGAATGGTGGGAACACTTTGGCCTAGGGTTGGAGGTGGAAATACTAGAGGAAACCTTGAATAATAAATGGATAATAAATCATCCAGGAAGTGATAATATCCGATAGGGATATAACCCAAAAGGATCCTCCACAATGAAGGAAGCATATGAAATTTTGATTGACGCCGATATCCAATCTATAGATAAAAAATGGGGAAATCCATGGAAAATGAAATTGTGGCCCAATATCACTATTTTATGTTGGATTGTAATGAGAAATGAAATATTGACAGGAAAAAATCTCAAGAAAAGAGGGATGGTGGGTCCTTACTGGTGTTTCCTATGCAAGTTAGAAGAAGAGGCTGCAAGCCACCTCCTAGATACCTATAAGTTTGCCTCTACCATCTGGGACCTTGGGGCAGAAATTTTCCACAGATCTGATCAGGTAAGAAAACATATGGATAGGACGATTATCGAGTGGACCAACAATCCATTCCCAAACCCCATTCTAAACCATTTGTGGGAAATTTCCCCCCATTTTGTGCTCTAGGAAGTATGGAGGGAGATGAATTCAAGGACCTTCCAAGGAAAAATCGGGTTTGTTAGCAAAGTATGGGAAACCATCATAACCAAGATGAGAGAAACCATAAGGGTAGGAATATGGGAAAATGCGAACTACGAAGCCAATGAGGAGGAAGCACATATCCTATGGAAATGTGGTCTTTTATAACCCATGAAACCAGACATCACCAGGAAAAGACCAACCAAAATGATGATTAGTGCAAGGAAATGGGATCATCCTCCCAAAGGCATTTTCAAGCTTAAATTTGATGGTGTGTCGAAGGGTAATCCAAGCTTTGCTGGTTATGCATACATTGTGTGGCATAGCAGAGGAAGCATGAGAAGATTCGACTTTGGTTTTTATTGAATGGGAAACCAACAATGTGGCTGAGATAGAAGGCCTCCAGCAAGGTATTGAAATGTTTTAAATAAACCATTGGACACCAATAATCATTGAAGGGGAATCCCAGGTATTCAAGGAGACTTGAAGGAAGGGTGGAGAAACTCAAGGGGGTCTTAGTTGAGGGGTTGGCTATCACCTTTAGCCATTTTCGGTGATAAGGGAATAAGGTAGTGGATCATCTGGAGAAATTGGGTATAGACACACATCAAACTGTCAAAGATAAAGAGTGGAGTGATGTGACTGATGAGACGGGGTGGGCCAACTACGTGAACTTCACAATCCAAGACATGCCGAATAATCATGACACAAGTCGGGTTGGCCACCAGGCGGACGAAGAACTCTAAGCTGGGAACGTGATTATAAGATGGGTGAGAGGGAGGCCCATTTGAAGGGCATGCAATATTTAATTCCACTTCAAACCAACACCAAAATTCCACCTTTTTGAGAGATTAGAAGGAAGAGTGATAGAGTAGGAAAATTCGGGTCCCTATGTGAAATTTATTTGGCTCGCACTATGGATTGTACATGCAACATCATGGTTTGTAGGGCCATTATGATGTTTCTAGCAAGGGACCTTCTATTTAGAGAGGATTTGGGTGATGGGAGTTGCTACACAAGGTGTATGTATCATGTTGTTTCCATAACAAAAGTCTACGGAAAGTGGTGAGTGAAAGCTCTTTTGAAGGATCTATGTAGGGGGGTGACGAGTTAATAGAAGAGAGGAAAGGGTAGGGGAAGTGCTATTCTAACCAAGAGGAGGATTCTGGAATGAGATTAGGATCCCAACGTAAGGATCTGTCGTAGGCCAAGATGTATGAGCTCGAGCTTCCCAACAAAATTCGGCAGAGGGTTAGTGACACGAAGAAACGATTGTGGGATGAGTTTGACAGAGAGATTATTCAAGAAGATTGTTGAAAGGTAGAAGAGTGGATCCTTAACCCGGTACATACTGTCGATAGGGTTATTCTGTACGAGAATACCATGGCCCTATTCTGGGTCATGAAAAATCTCTTTGGTGGGGCAGCATGGGATAAGGAAGCTATGGATGAAGCGACCGAGTGTATGTACCATTGGCAAGTGGTAGTGACCTCAAATATCAACCACTTGAACATTAAGGTGGAGATGATCATGAAGAGTCTTGGGGTGATGGTTCCTCCACCTCTGCATCATGATCCTATCCTGAAACTAATGGATGAGAGCTCACGGCAAGGTGGTATTCTTAACCTTCCGTATATCCTTCTCTGAGTGGTCAAGTGTGATGGATCCTAGGTCTATTTTGGATCAGCATTGGCATGCATGCTTTTTAAGATTAGATTTAAGTTTGTTCTTAGTAGTCTATAGGCACCTTCTTGCCGCATTCAAGAAGTATTTTGTTTAAACTATTTAGAAAGCGGGGTTGTTGTTTTCAGAGACGTTATGTATCTCAGTCCTCTGGATATTTCTACTGTAATGGAGGTTTGGGTTAAATTGGTCAAACTTTCTATGGGAAAGCCTAGGTAGTGGCCAATGTTATGGTTTAGACTGAACGATTCAGGCTGCAATTTCCTATTATGGTGTTAATATAATGAAATACTTCTTACTTACAAAAAAAGTTAATTAACAACTTTAATATCATAACCTCCATTCAAATTCCATATAATCTAAAGTTTAAGAGAGAAGGAAAACACATATGGTGTTGAGCTTGGATACACATAACACAACATGGAGCACATCATTTGGAAACGCCATTTGAAAAGGAAAAAAATGTCATAGAATTGAATATGCATGTCACAACGTATTTCATTTCCAAAATAATTATAAATATATGTAGTTGTTAAAATCAAAGTTAGTTAATTATTTTATGTTTTGGATTTTTTTAGTCATTTTTTTCCATATCCCCAACTTATAAAAAAAACTTAGACCTTCTTAAGCTCAAGTTACCCACCCCAATCCCTCACTAACTTTCTCAGATTCAAACACTGGATTCTGCAATTTCAACAACTATATATTTAAAATTTCAACTTTTAACATGAATGAACATTTCACCACTTAAATAATTCTAAAGCTAAATGTGAATGATAAAGTAAACATTTCAGCACTTAAATAACTCTAAATGTGAATACCAAATCTAAATGTGATTGACGAAGTTATTTGCAGGGAAAACTTATAAAGCCTCAATGTGTTGGGCTTGAAGGCACATAAAACAACACGACCAACATACAACAAAACTAACATGAGACAGTATTGATGTGCATTGTGAATACTATTGTATCCTTAAATCATGTTTTCTATGCCCAAGATGAATCCAAATAATATTCTTACACTCTGAGACGATTTTTCCTAAAGAATCTACCAAGTTGGGCAATGGATGTGCACTATTATAGCATCGAGTAATATTTCCATGTTCTCAGCGAGAAACTGAATTCATGGCGAGAAGGGCCCAAGTTAAGCAGTTTTCTTTTGATTTGTTGGACATGATAAAATCAATAGAAAACTGTGTCATAGATAGAAATTCCTAACAAACTAAAAAAATATTTTTAAAGTAAAAATAAAAACATATATCATCCATTAATAGAAATAAAAAAGAGAAAACCTTAGTTCCGTGCAAAATATTATGAAAATTGTATGATGAATACAATCTTGGATCAAAGGTCAGCTAAAATACCGTGTGAAACACAAATATAAAATACAATAGGATTAGTCTCAACAAAAATGTGAAATTCCATAATCTCAAGCTCTTAAAGGATACAGAGACACAATATAACTACCTCAAGTAGTAAGATCTGCCACCTAAAATATTATGTGACTTGAGAAAATCTGAAAAAACTGATACCTATTGATAACTGATCATTAAACCAATCTCAACTTGTTTATAAGTAAATTAGGAACAATGTGTACATGTGTAAGAATAAAGCTACATTTACAACTAAATATATACTTTCAACTAGAATTGAATGGTAGAATTTTGCAAAATGTGAGAGGACTAATTTGCAAACATTTATTTAAAGAGAAAACTTTTGATTGCAAAGGATTTCATGCAAATACTTTTCAAATGCCTTGGAACTTTAAAACATATTAAAAAAAAAAGGATGGAATAGGTGATGGAACACTAAAATGAATAGATTAATAGAACAAGGATGGAACATGTGACAATATCATATGCATATGCTTTAACTTTAGCTAGCCTGAGAAAAAATAGAAATTGTTCAAAGATGAACTACGAATTGAAAAACTAAAAGCAATAACTCTTTTAAGACATTACAAATAGATCAATAAAACACATTGTTATCTTTAAGAAGGGGAACTAAAGGGTATGTGTGGAAGAAGAGAGCTCCATTTCCATTTATAAGCATATAGAAAAATGTTGCATACAAGTGCAGAATCGCAAATCAAAGTAAATTCTTTCAAAAAGCCATGAATCAATCAACGCAAATAAATTGATTTATTTACATTATACAAATTTTCCTCATAGAAGCCATATAAACAAAATTTTATTTAATTATGACTCAAGGGGGAGGTCAGCAATTTACTGAAGCTAATGCCAGACCATGTACTCCCAAATCAAATCAATTCAGTGCAATCAATTATAACCTATGGACTAGTAGAGTTCAAAATTATTTTGGCCCTTGGAAGCAGACTCTCCAAAACAATATTATGAATATGAGGAACCTGCTTAGATGCCCATTCCAGTGCTGGAAAGAGCTTCACTACCAACACATGAAGCTCAACCATCCCATCAACAAAGTAAACAACCTGAACCAAATGGAGGGTTGGCTTTGGAATGCTCCATATGTAGATAATTTTTTCTCCAGGAAAACTTGTTGATCTAGATGTTTCACAAAGAGAAGGATGAGTTTTTTTTCTCTAGCAAGGAAGTTTTAAGCAAGGAACCAAATCGATTTTATGCAAGGACTCAAAAGTTGAGTTTTAGATTCATCTTCTTGTATAATTCTGAGAAGATGGTCAAGTACCAATTCCTTGGCGCGAGGAGAGTTGGTTTTAAGTGTAGATCTTCTCAAATCAGGATACTCCTATACTGCAGTTGCAATTTCCATCACTACCATGAAAAAATCATTTTGTAATAAGATTTTGTGTTCACTTTATTTGTCTCACTAATCAATGCCAAGGAGTAACTAATGAATTAATTATTTGAAGGTGTATCATATAGTATCTTCTTTCTTTCAGATATCTTTTATTACATACAAACCACTTTGTTTATGCACATGCATTCACACCACAAGTGAATATCCTTGGTTCATACCTCAAAGTGAATTTTTTTTTGTTACTATATATGTATGGATGTTATATGTTTTATGATGTTATGTTAGTTTCAATTAATTTTTAAAAGATATATGGGTAATATATTGGATTTGGGGAATTGAGAGTGATGTGAGGGAAGGTTGGGTCCATATGAAATTACATTTTCACATCATTGTCCTTGTTCGGTGGAGAACAAATTATTCTTGAATTTGAAAAAAGATTATACAAGTATTCCTCTTTAGTAGTTTTAGAGTCTCATACATTTTTATATGCATATAAATATTTATCATTGATTCATATAAACTTATTGTATTATCATGATTTCTGTGGGTATTCACGCACAACAAAAAATGCAAATAAAAGGAATAAATCCAATGGCTCTAGTTATTTATATTTTTTTTATCATATATACTAAATAAGATTACAAGCATGCAATTTTCCCTTACAACAATAATTATAGATAAGTACAATGATTATCAGTGAGACATGTTTGATTTATTTATAGGTTTAATCAATGAGATTACATGAAGGAAAAACAAAAAAAAACAATGAAGATCACTTTATGGTTATCTTATGTGGAATTTGCATGTGTGTGATGTGGTTGTACAAGATTTTGTATTATCAAACTCATGGACACATATAGGTAGTACTCATTCTTAAATATTAGTCAGTGTGCTAAACATTATTACTAGTGAGATTTATTTAGAAGTCTCTTAGCTAAGCATACTCACACATTTTCTAATTAATGGATAAATTATCATTTAGAAGTCTCTTAGTTAAGGATTTCTCACACATAGATCATAGGGTTTCTTTAATATAACGATTATTTTTTTTCCAATGTTAATAGGTATTGAGAACAAATTTATAGACCCTCATAGGGATAATCTAAATTTTTCTTAATTTGAAGATGTTTTTTTTTTGACAATGTAACTAGATATGGAAAACAAATACATAGTGGATCATGGCATGATATAAGAAAGAATATAGACTACTTGTGCTTCATAAGCCCTAAGTGGCACTAGTGTTTCTGAGTAAGAGGTATGACTCTTTCTTTGTCAAATCATTTCCATCCGTTAAGTTTTTCATATGAGAAATCTATAAAATACTATATTGATTCTATCAATCGTAATAAATAGGGATTATTTACTACAAAATAATATCTCTATTTTTAAACTAATTGAGTTTCCATCTTTGTAATATTCTTCCATACACACTAGGGGATGATTGCAAGACAACATGAGAAATAAGTTTAGCATCCACCACAATTTTGATCAAAATTCACTAATCACCCATAGACAACTATTTGAAACACCATCCAAAACATCCTTTATACAATCAAACCCTTCATTTAAAAATGAAAGAACAAAATTGCTTTGGAACTTTAAACCTTTAATCTCCAAGTAAGCAAGTTCTAATCAAACTTTTATTCCTCCTATTGTTATATTCTTTCCTTTACTTCCCTCCCTTACTTAATCCCCGAAGATAAATTAACATCCTTAAATTCTTCATTACTAACACTACAATTTATTTTGTGTTTTGTCCCAATGATATTCAAACATTAGCTTATATATTGTAGTACTTATGGCTCATCTAAATTCTTTTGATTTAGAAAATTTCCTTTTTTTTTCTTCTCTCAAAGAAGGCCAAGTTATCCTTAAACATAGCCTTACTCTTTCATCAATGAAACATGATTTTGTTGGAGTATAGAAACAACTAAGGAAATATAAATAGTGCGTTGGCCATGAACTTCAATGGTTATTTTACTTTTCTTTAGATGTAACTTTTTTATCCAAAACCTTTGATTAAAAAACTAGGGCTTTGTTTGCTCGAAGAAATAATTTACTTAAGAAGACATGTTTGACTTGGGTAAAGGGATTAAATTGTCTCCTCTTTTTGTATTTGAACACTTGAAAAATTTTCCCAATTGGAATTGCTTCCCCATTCACAACAGGATTTGAACCGAAATTCAACGATAGAATCTGACGTCATCCATTGTTTCGTACAGATGTGTCAGATATCAATAATTGAAAAGTACAGCACTCAGGAATTTTTTTAGCGCCGACGAATTCCTGACGCGTTTGGAGTCAGTTTTTCGACAGCTAGGGTGTCGAATATCCGACACTTTAGAGTCAGTTTTTCGGCGTAGCTGTGTCTGAAATTCAACACTTACCCCATAGGTTTTTCGACGCATTGGTGTCAAATTTTTTATGTTAATTCACAGGTTTTTTTCAAAGAAAATAATGTCAAATTTGAAATTGTTGGTCCCATATTTCCAACGGTAACTATGTTCAGGGCGTTGGATATCTGACAACTGGGCCATTATAAATTTAAAATTTTTAAAAAATTCCGACATGTTTGTTGTATACGCGACACCTGATTTGTAAAAGTTATTTATTCCTCGGTGGACGTTCTCATGAATTGTTTTGTTCTTCAACAGGTGGTTGCGGGAATTTTGTTTTTCTTCGACAGATAGTTTGTCGGGATTTTTTTATTCTTTGACAAACCTTCGTTTGAGAAAATTGTGATGCATGGAACTTGATTTTTTAAGACAACTATTTGTTTTCATTCATGAAGTTTGTGATAAAATGTCAAATAGAAATATTCCGGATCCAAACGAAAACAACTGACAATTTCTTGCTAGACTATGGGATGCAGCGAAATGAAGGGGTGATGGCAAATGTTATTGTCCAAGTACTTAATGCAGGGGATTTAAGAGGAGAATAATATTTATCTCAACAGCCACAAAACATTGCAGGGAACATGGACACTCTAAGGGGGGAAATGAATATTGTCCTTTTGTAGGTTTAGCATTATAAAAAAATTTATATTCTTTGTTTTGGTAATTGTATGTATTATTTTAATATTTCATATATTAATGTATATCTATTGATGTTTCCATGTATTTATATTAAAGGAAAGACACCCTACAACATATCTTCCAGAGGAAGTGCTTTTAGAACAGGTTCAGGATCAGGATCACGGAGCGTCTATGTTTAATGGAGAACAAGTGAATGATCATATTGAACAAGATGATCATATTGATAATGTAGTTGAAGACGATGGTACAAATAAATTGATCCATGATTCATTTAATTCTATAATGGATGATGACGACGATGATGATAATGAAAATGATGATGAATTTGATGATGTTCATGATATACCTCTTCTTGATAAGGCATATGAACCCCTTTATGAAGGATCCAAAACAAATCTTCTATCTGATGTATTATTGATAATGAACTTGAATATTATGAATGGTATTTCAAACGTTGCAATCACACAGATGCTAAGGTATGTAAAATAATCCATCACATATATAGGATCATGATAAATTTTATATGTATTCCTCTAATAATTGTATTATTAACTCATTATTGGTCATCATACAGATGAACCGTGTTTCATTATTATTCTTTATTTATTACATTAACTATTTTTTTTCTATAGCATGATAGCTAAATTTTTGTTACCACCATCAAATATTTTACCTTGCACATATCGGGATTTATCTTCCATCATGAAAGAGATTGGAATACATTATGAAGCAATTCATGCATGCCCCGATGACCATGTTATATATTATAATCAGCATGAATTTGCAACAGAATGTCCGAAATGTCATGTAAGTAGATATCATACAGATAAAGTAACAAAAAAGGTGCCTCAAAAGGTTCTTCATTATATTCCTATCATTCAATGTTTGCAACGACTATTCATGTGCAAAAACATAGTGCAATTTATGGATTACCATGACAGGAACAAAAGTCAAGATGATGTTATCTGAATTCCTGCAGATGGTTCTTAACAAGTGTTTTACTCAAAGGTTCCAGGTAAAGTGGGCTGGTCATTTGTTGTGAGACACGATCCAAGGGGAAGGCTGGTAAATTATAACCTAGATGATGATAATGAAGAGGGTTCTCTAGAAGAAGAAGATGATGACAAAGAGCATATTCAACATGAGTTAGGTGATGATGATGATCCAGTAGAAGATGTCCAAGAAATAGTTGAATCAGATGATGTAGCAGATAATGCCGATGAAGATTATACCGATGATGACACAATGAGTGTAACTAATGATGACGACGATGATGATATGGCCAACCCTTATAATGATGAATCTGGATCTTATGATATAGATGATGACTTGGATGAAGAAGATGATGAAATACATTTAAAGGTAAATATTTAATTAGACCTATTATTTTATCTTTAAAAAAAAAGAGTTACTAACATCATCACCATCACCCTCATCACCATCATCATCATCTTCAACATCATCTCCATCATCGCCATCGTCATCCTCCTCCTCCTCCTCGTCATATATATATAATCATCATCATCATCATAATCATCGTCATCATCATCATCATCATCGTCGTCGTCGTCGTCGTCGTCGTCTTCATCATCATGACCATCATCCTCATCGTCGTCATCATCACCATAATAATAATCATCATCATCATCTTATTATTATCATCATCACCATCATCATCATCTTCATCGTCATCATCATCATCACCATCATCATCATCTTCATCATCGTCATCATCATCATCATCATCATAGACCTATTCTTTCATTTTATTTTTTTTAAAAGATTTACAACTAACATCATCACCATCATTATCATCATATATCATCATTATCATCATCATCATCATAATCATCATCATCATAATCACCATCATCATCATCTTCATCATCATCATCATTGTCGTTGTCTTCATCATCATCGTCGTCGTCGTCGTCTTCATCATCATCATTGAGGAACAACATCGTCGTCATCGACATCACCCATCATCATCTTCATCATCATCATTATCATAATCACCATCATCATCATCATATATAATCATCATCATCATCATCATCATCATATTCATTATCATCGTCATATTCACCATCATGACCCTCATCATCGTCATTCTCATCAACATAATCATCACCATCATCATCATCTTCATCATCATTGTTAGCATGATCATCATTATACTCATGATCATTGTTGTCATCATCATCATCGTCATCAACATCATCATCATAATCACCATCATCACCATCATCATCATCATCATCTTCATCATCATCGTCATCATTGTCATCATCATCATCATCATCATCATCTTATTATCATCACCATTGTCATCATCATCATCATCGTCGTCATCATCATAGATCTATTCTTTTATCTTATTTTTTTCAAAAGAGTTACAACTAACATCATCACCAACATCATCATCATATATAATCATCATCATAATCATCATCATCATCATCATCATAATCGGCATCATCATCATCGTCATCATATTCATCGTCACCATCATCATCATCTTCTTCATCATCATAATCATCATCATCATAATTACCATCATCATCATCTTCATTATCATTGTCATCATCATCATCGTCTTCATCATCATGACCACCATCCTCATCGTCGTCATCATCATCGTCATCCTCATCAACATAATCATCACCATCATCATCATCTTCATCATCGTTGTCAACATGATCATCATTATCCTCATGATCATCATCGTCATCATCATCATTATCATCGTCGTCATCAACATCATCATCATCATCTTCGTCATCATCATCATCATCATCATCATCATCATCATCTTATCATTATCATCATCATCATCATCATCATCATCATCATCATCATCATCATCATCATCATCATCATCATCATCATCACCATCATCATATATAATC
Source organism: Pseudotsuga menziesii (assembly GCA_001517045.1). Taxonomy (NCBI): domain Eukaryota; kingdom Viridiplantae; phylum Streptophyta; class Pinopsida; order Pinales; family Pinaceae; genus Pseudotsuga; species Pseudotsuga menziesii. The sequence continues at coordinate 44,704 of LPNX010790686.1, read as the reverse complement.
ATCATCATCATCATAATCTTCATCATCATAATCATCATCATCATAATCACCATCATCATCATCTTCATCATCATAATCATCATAATCATCATCATAATTGTCATCAGCATAATTACCATCATCATCATCATAATCATCATCATCATCATCATAATAATCATCATCATAATTACCATCATAATCTTCTTCATTATCATTGTCATCATCATCGTCATCGTCGTCTTCATCATCATGACCATCATCCTCATCGTCGTCATCATCATCGTCATCCTCATCAACATAATCATCACCATCATCATCATCTTCATCATAATCAGTAGCATAATCATCATTATCCTCATGATCATCGTCGTCATCATCATCATTGTCATCATCATCATCAACATCATCATCATCATCACTAGCATCATCATCTTCATCGTCGTCATCATCATCATCATCTTATTATTATCATCATCGTCATCATCATCATCATCATCATCGCCATCATCATCATCACCATCATGGACCTATTCTTTTATCTTAATTTATTTTTTAAAGAGTTACAACTAACATCATCACCATCATCATCATCATATATAATCATCATCATCATCTTAATCATCATCATCATCATTATCATAATCATCATCATCATAATCACCATCACCATCATCTTCATCATCATCATCATCATCATCATCATCATCATCATCATCATCATCATCATCGTCTTCATCATCATCGTCGTCATCGACATCACACATCATCATATTCATCATCATCATCATCATAATCATCATCATCATATATAATCATCATCATCATCATAATCATCATCATCATTGTCATAATCATCATCATCATAATCGCCATCATCGTCATCTTCATTATCATCGTCATCATTATCAACGTCTTCATCATCATGACCATCATCATCGTCGTCGTCGTCGTCATCGTCATCCTCATCAACATAATCATCACCATGACCATCATCTTCATCATCATCGTTATCCTCATGATCATTGTCGTCATCATCATCATTGTCATCGTCGTCATCAACATCATAATCATCATCATCATCGTCGTCGTCTTCATCATCATCATCATCATCATCATCATCGTCTTCATCATCATCGTCGTCATCATCACACATAATCATCTTCATCATATTCATCATCATCATCGTCATCATCATCACACATCATCATCATCATCATCATCATCATCATCATCATCATCATCATCATCATCATTGTCGTCATCTTCATCATCGTCGTCTTCATCATCATCACCATCATCATCATCGTCATCCTCATCATCCTCGTCATCATCATCATCATCATCATCATCATCATCATCATCACACATCATCATCTTCATAATCATCATCATCATAATCACCATCATCATCATATTCATCATCATCGTCATCATCATCGTCATCTTCATCATCATGACCATCATCCTCATCATCGTCATCATCATCATCATCCTCATGATGATGATAATCATCATCATCATAATCATCACCATCATCATCGTCTTCATCATCATCGTCAGCATCATCATCGTTATCCTGATATTCATCGTCATCATCATCATCATCATTGTCATCATCGTCATCAACATCATAATCATCATTGTCGTCGTCGTCGTCGTCTTCATCATCATCGTCATCATCATTATTGTCGTCATCATCATCACACATCATCATTGTCTTCATCATCATCATCATCATCATCATCGTCACACATCATCATGACCATCATCATCGTCGTCTTCATCACCATCACCATCACCATCATCTAGTTCATCATCATAATCAAGATCATCTTATTATCATCATCATCACCATCATCATCACCATCATCATCATCTTCATCGTCGTCATCATCATCATCATCATCATCATCATCTTATTATCATCATCATCACCATCATCATCATCTTCATCGTCATCCTCATCATCATCATCATCATAGACCTATTCTTTTATCTTATTTTTTTTAAAAGAGTTACAACTAACATCATCACCACCACCACCACCATCATCATCATAATCATCATCATCATCATCATAATCATCATCGTCATCATCTTTGTCGTCTTCATCATCATGACCATCATCATCATCGTCATACTCATGATGATGATAATCATCATCAACATAATCATCACCATCATCATCATCTTCATCATCATAGTTATCCTCATGATTATCGTCGTCATCATCATCATTGTTATCATTGTCATCAACATCATAATCATCATCATCGTCATCATCATCTTCATCGTCATCATCATCATCGTCGTCTTCATCATCATCGGTGAGGAACATTATCGTCATCATCGACATCACACATCATCATCTTCATCATCATTGTCGTCATCGTCACACATCATCATCTTCATCATCATCATCATAAGGGTATGGAAATCATCATCATCATCATCATCATCATCATCGTCATCATCATCATCATTATCATCATCATCATCAAGATCGTTGTCATCATCGTCATCATCATTATTGTCATGAACATCATCATCGACATCATCAAGAAAGTCATCATGAATTTCATCATCATCATTATCAATAGAATCATCATCTTCATTGTCAACATCATCATCATCATCATCATTATCAATAGAATCATCATCTTCATTGTCAACATCATCATCATCATCATCATTATCCCCATGATCATCGTCATCATCATCATCCTTGTCTTCATCATCATTGTCATCACCATCATCGTCATCCTCATGATGATGATAATCATCATCATCATCATGATCTTCATCCTCATGATCATCATCATCGTCGTCGTCGTCATCACCATCAATGTCATCATCATCATCGTCAGCATCATCATTATGATGATGATAATCATCATCATCATAATCGACATCATCGTCATCATCATTGTCATTGTCGTCATCAACATCATAATCATCATCGTTGTCATCACCATCATCATCGTCGTCGTCGTCATCATCATAATCATCATAATCATCAACATCATCGCCGTCATCATCACACATCATCATCATCATCATCATCGTCGTCATCATCATCATCGTCGTCATCATCATAATCATCATCATCGTCGTCGTCAACATCATCGTCATCTTCATGATCATCAAAGATAAGGGACATGAGTTAGGTAATTGTTTCACTTTATTTGGTTGATATTTTTAAATATCCCCATCTTTATTTGTTTTCACAAACCATCAAATTAAATAGGAATATTTTTGTTGCAAGAGAAGATAAGAATAATAGAGTAATATGATGACTTATAATAATTACAATAGTTTTTAAGATATGATTTTATAATATTATAATGGAAATCATTGAACTCGAATTTTTTTTGTAGCTAGGTTCTACCCTAGTTGTCACTAGCTCGACTCACATGCTCAACTTTTCAATCATCCTTCAAAGCTATATTTTCATTTATCCAATATAGGGATGTGTCATTATGTAGATGGTTCTCCCCTCATTAATGTAAAGGTTCATTATTCAAGTTAGGATGTTTTTCTTCCTCTCAGGTTTGCATCTCTCTATTGAACATATATTTGGGAGCCATAGTTCTAGAAGTCGAGGAATTTATTAGATATAAGAAGTATTTCAAGGATACAAAAAATTCCTTTCCTTTTATTGGCTATATTCAACAATTTCCTTCTCATCACTTTTTGATTGAAAGGTTTGCCAGTATTATGCAAATTTTTTCAAAAATGAATATTTGAAGTAAACTAAGTTTTACTTATTATTAATGTTGGTGGATTACAAAACAAGTATCTTTGAAGTACGGTAAGTTTTACTTATTTTTAATGTTGGTGAAAAGTTCATATCACTACCTATATGTGGATATGTGTAGAAATTAACCTTTATATCACTACCTATATATGGATGATGATGATAAAATAATATATAATTAAAAAAACATAGTAAAAATAAAATACATATAATATAAAATACATATAATATAAAATACATATTATATAAAATAATAAAATTAAAATACATATAATATAAAATAATATATAATAAAAAAACATAGTCTTTTTCGACATTGGCATGACTCGTTTTGGAAATTTCTATGCAATTTGGACATTTTTATGATTTTTGCTCCTGTGTGTAATTTCGCACGGCTTAGGGTTGAGAATTGGAGCTCAGGGTTTAGAATTGGAGCTCACAATTGAGAATTGGAGCTCAGGGTTTCTATTTCGAGCTCAAGGTTCTGGCCATTTGGGGCTCACGGTTCACGTTTGGAGCTCACAGATTAGATTTGGAGCTCATCGCTCAATGGGTAAGCATCACCTCATTTTTTTGGGCATGCTATGATAGGGGTTTTAAGGAATGCAACCGGTTCAGGGTTTTATATTGGATGGGCATGCAACCGGTTCAGGGATTTAGTTTTTTTGGGCATGTTGTGATGTTTGCTTTGTATTTGTGGGAAAACATCTACAACCACATAAATTCCAAACTGAAATTTTAGATTCCCTAGATTGCCACATTACATTACGATAAATGAGAGCTAGGGGCAACATCGTCTCTTGGCTCACCGTACCATTATCTCTTGGTTCACCGTAGCCCACCCATCATCGGAGCTGCAAGGGAGTAGGGACCAACTCTATGTGAATACTCGACCCGAATAGAGCAGTTGTTTACCTTCAGAAATAATTCCCACTCTTTATTGCATGCCAAGATTTTGTTACAACAATTAGAAACCTGACTTGAATGAGATGAATCCTCACCCCTATATGATTATAAAGGGTTTTTCAATGTTGGAATGAACTCGATTAACCACTCAGTTTCCAAAATTGATCTAACTTAGTTTATGGAAGATTTAATTTTTTTTCGTGTCATTTAAAACATCCATGTCTATATGTATCTGAGCTATGCATCAAATCGAATGGATAATGTATACAAGAGGGGGGTTGTCCACTGGATAGGGGAAACACACAGATTACCAACATGAGGGAAAGCCAACAAGTTTTGTTTGGTCAAATTAGGTCCTTAATTTTTAATTTTTAGAATAACATTTGTTTGGATGAGGTGGTGAGACATGGAAGACATTTGGTTAGAGAACAAGAGGAGATAATAGGCAGTCCATCAAGCCAAACAGTGAAGAAAGATATTGGACATATAGGGTTTTGATTGGAACTCCCCACCCTTAAGCGAGGATATATTGTTTAAAGGTTTAGGCTTGGAAAAGGGTTGTTGGTACTGTTATTCATGATGTTGTTATAGTTGATAGCTAGTATAGTATGGTTAAACAATAGAAGGGTGTTGCAGTTGCTTGAATTGTAAGGATTTTCGGATAATAATGGATAGTAATTCTTGTAATATGATCTGTACTAGACTTGTTATATTATGTTCTGATGATGTATTGGATTATGACAAAAATTAATGGAATGAGATCCCCATTCTAAATATTTGGTTTGTTCCTTTTATATGCAAACTATGTGTTTCAAACTATGCAAACTATGACTTGGTATGAAAATGAGGTGTGGTTGAATGAATGGGGACTTGCATAAGTAAATAAAGGAACCCTATAAGGTGGAGAAAACGTTGGTCATGATGTCCATGTTGCATTAAAGTCATATAGAATTTAGTGTCGTGTGATGCTTTGGGTTAGATCTTCCCCTCTCCAAAAATTGAATATGCCAATGCTTGGACTATAATAGACCACCTTTTTAAGACACTAATGCAAACTTGTGTATGATTTTCAGCCAACATTTACATTCACTCTGCAGGATCTACAGAGAACTAACATCATTATTTGTCCATTAATATAAATGAGATGTACTAGAAGATTTGCTTGGACTTGTTGATTTCACCGTTAAGTTGCACCTAAATGATAAACAGAGAGGAGCACTAAGCAAGCTACAACACTTTCTAGGAAATAGAATGGGTAGAAATATACTGATCTTAGTTCTTGGAGATCATGTAGAGTGGATGCTTGGTTTTTCTATAGGTTCCAAATATTCAGGTTCTTCATTAGATGCTTCACTATATGACTCATATACGGGGCCCCCAAAACTATGATTATTGATTTCAAATATTACATCCAACTCTTCATGAGATGGATAAATGCATGTATTTTCCATCTCATCATCAAACAAGGGTTTTCCTACAAAATATTCCTCATCAGAATCTCAACAATATGGACCATCTAATTCATATTCTTAGCATGAGTTAATATAAGAGGAGAATGGGTTCTTTCATAAATAGGTCCTTCTTTAAAGGAATATTCATGGATTTTTTCAAGGGCTTGATTTTGTGGAGGGTAAACTAGATCCTCAACAGATTCCTCATCTAGAATAGGATCCCATATCTTGTATAAGAACTTGAGAATATTTACAATTGAGTATACACTCTTACTAGGAATCCATATATACCAATTTCTTATGTCACGTTTTTGCAAGTTAAGATATATATTGAACATATTCATCTTAATATCCTTAGGGCCACATTCAACCTTGGAAGAGATTCAATATGTAATTCCACATGATACCTAGCAGATTCCTATTTCCCATGGTATTTAGGAATGCATTCCTCTCGTCTATTATTATGAAATTGATTAGGATACCCCAAGATGTCCAAGAGAACCATTAGAATCTTTTATGAAGTACTGGATTATGCACTGCAGAGTAACACTAAAGAGGGTAAAACATCCACTCTATAGGATCTCCAAGAACGAACATAATTATTTGTCCATTACTATAAAGAAGATGTACTATAATATTTTCCTGGAATTGTTGATTTCACCATTAAGTTGAACCTAAATGATAAATAGAGAGGAACACTAAGCAAGATACAACACTTTGTAGGAAATCGAATGAGTAGAGATATAATGTCTATAGCAATGTGCATACATCCCTAAGTTTAATTATGTTAGTTCTTGAATATCCTGTAGAGTGGATGCTTGATAGCTCTATCGGTTGCTTCTTGGATTTTATAATTTTTTTTAAAGTATTGTACTTTCTCAGCAGAATCCTTCAAGTTTTCATCAATAGAATTCAGACATGTAGAATTCAATAGAAGTCACAACATCTTTTTGAAGCCTAATATACATAATTCCGTGGACCTTTTTAGAGATAATTTTGCACACTTTTAAATGGATAACAACATGTTAATGATAATTCTAGGAAGTGATAAAAATCATAAGAAAGAAGTAAAGCTTCACCCTAAGCACTTTTAATCTCGGGAAATGGTTAAGAATTTCATGTGTGTCTGGACAGTCCATCCACCCTCTGCCCTAAGTCACTGCCTCAAATTAATTCTCAACAAACAACAAAAAATTAATTTTGGGTGCAATCTCATCATAAATAACATCAGTCCTGGGTTTTTTGCAACCATGGAGAAGTCACCCTATGGATAAAAAAGGGACTACTGTGCACATTTAGGCAAATTTGAGCTGCATATAATGATGAACCTGCATGTAAGGTGATGAGCAACAATTGAAGGCTACCCTAATCAAGTCAGTCCTTCAACAATATACCTCAGGTAGGTCAGATCATTGACATATATCAAGATACTGTTAACAACAATAACATCCACCTTCAAACATGTCACAAAGAATGGCAACCTTGTTTCAATAGTGAAAAAAGGTAGGTCAGATTGATTCTTTTATTATGAATGAAGGTAGGTCAGATTGATGGTTGTACTCCTAAATTTTGTTGAAGATGTTAATCCAACAAAATGGACATTTTTATTTTTCCACCACTTAATTTAGTGTTCTTCTGTTAGATTTTTAACATTAAGCTAGCTTTATGAGGATCTTTAACTGAGAGAATAACAAGCACAACAATCAAACACAAGAGACAATGAACACAATGTTTTTCCTCGGGGAAACCATAAATCGAGAAAACCCTGCAACTTCCTCAAAGATAGAATCAACACCAAAATAGAAAATCCCAAAACAGTAAGATGATCTCCCTACATCAGTAACCTTCTTTCTATCTAGCCACAGTGTCTTCTCCTTTCTCAACTATGTGCTACACTTGAGTGTGTATGAGATATGTATTAAATAGAGAGGTTACCTCTCTATTTATACTGCTTCCTCGCATGAATAAAACCCTACTAGGGCCGACTTCACTAGGTGAGTCTAATAAGCCTAGTGCCCTGAAATTGCAGGGACTTTAACCCTTAGACAATAGGAGGGTTACCCACAATGACTTGACATGGCTTGTTTACATTATAGAGCCTTTCGATCGGACATCAAGGCATGACATCATGACTCAATTATATTACAGACACATCCCAGAATAAGCATCGGGGTACAATACATAAGATACATAGATGAATACATTCCAAAGTTACAAATACATCAACACTCCCTGTTAACTAGGAAGCTATTATTTCGACACAATTTTCAGCATTGGTCTTCTTCTCTGTATCGACTGGATCATCTCATAATCTTCATCTTCAAGTCTTCTTAGGCTTCAATCATCTTCTAAGTCATCTTCATCACGGGATCTACATCATCACGACTACTGGATCATCACTGCTGGATCATCATCACATCTAGATCATCACTTGATCTGGATCGTCATCAAGTCTGGATCATCATCACATTTGGATCATCATCACATGCTATCTTAGAATGGTGCTATCTTGATTCTTGTCGTCACAAGAAGTTATACAGAGTCAATCCTATAGGCCTACCCTTCATGTAGGTATTCATCAGTACTTATATATAACACTTAAGTCAAAATGGCCCACCCAGCTCTTACATCTGACCTCATCTTGTCAGAACGGCATGCCTAGAACTCACATCTGACCTCATCTTGTCAGAAAGTCCCAGCACTCACATCTAACCATGTGTAAACACATTGCGCTAGAATGGCTCAACACTTATATCTGACCATGTGCAAGGACACCGCATCGGAAGGGCTCTGCACTTACATCCGACCATGTTCAAAGACACTGCATCAGAAAGGCTCCACACTTATAGTTGACCATGATCGAAAGCAACACATAGAAAAGGCTTAGCACTTACAATTGACCATGCTTGAAAGCACCGCATCAAAAGGGATCTACACTTACATCCGACCATGCTCAAAAGCACTGCATCAGAAGGGCATGCACTCACATATGATCATGTAGGAACCAATCCTATAGTCCTATCAGAATGGCCCCCAATCCCAGACTAAGCTACCTGGTAACTGACCAGGTGCCTCCATTCTCCTAGAGAATGGCAGTTGCCCTTACATCTGACCTACTCATCAGAATGGCCAACACTCATATCTGACATGGGAGGAACCTAATCCTTTAACCATGATCAGGTGGGAACACATCCCTCTATCATATTAGAATGGATTCTCAGTCCTATACAGAGTTTTCTTGGTAACTGACCAGGCACCTCCATTCCCAGAGTGGAAATAGCCCTTATATCTGATCATGTAGGAACCAATCCTACAGTCACATTAGAATGATTCAGCACTCATATCTGACATGGAAGGAACCTAAATCCTCTCACCATGATAGAATGGCTCAGCCCTTACATCTGACCATGGAAGAAACTTAATCCTCTCCCATGTCAGAATGGCTCACGGACTCATCACTTCCCTTTACAGGGAACCTCGATCTGGAGAATACCAAGATTCTCCTTGAAGTACTCAAACTTGACCCTAGGCAAGGGCTTGGTTAGCACATCATCTATCTGATCGTCCGTTGCAACATACTGGAGCTTCACTACTCTCCTCTGCACCATATCCCTAATATAGTGATACTTGATCTCGATATGCTTCGACTTGTCATGGAACATCGGGTTCTTCGACAACTTCACACAACTCTGGTTGTTGCAATATATACAAGTAGCATCCAACTTGAGATGAAACAAATCAGACAGTAGCTTTGTTAGCCATACTGCCTCACAACTAGTTGAACAAGTTGCGACATAATCTACTTCAGCTGTACTCAGTGCCACATAGGATTGCTTCATGCAAAACTAAGAGATCACACCTAATCCCATACTAAAGAAACACCCTGAAGTACTCTTTCTATTGATGGAACTGCCTACCCCATCTGGATCAAGATAAACATCCAGGTTAATCTTTTGATTTGACTCATACTTGAGCCCATAGTCAATTGTACCCTTGAGGTACCTCAGAATATGCTTTACAGCAATCAAGTGAACATTTCTCGGATCTGTCAAGAACTGGCTGAAGGTGTTCACAACAAAGCAAATGTCTGGTCTTGTGCTCGTTAGGTACATCAAGGACCCAATCATCTAACGATACATTGTAGCATCAACCAACTCTGATGAAGCATCACTTAATAGCTCCAAGTTTTATGCCATAGGTGTTTCCATATCTTTGTAGTCCATCATCCCAAACCTCTTTAGGATCTCTACTCCATACTTCCCTTGTCCAAGGGAGATTCCATCTGCACTATTCCACACCTACATGCCTAGAAAATAATGCATCATACCCAAGTCCTTCATTTAGAACTCAGATACAAGATTTCTCTTCGTATCAGTAATCAACCCATCCATGCCAGTCACAAATAGATCCTCTACATATAGTAGGAGCATCACTGGGTTTCCATCTTCAACCTTGTAGTAAAGGTTGGAATCTGCTTTACTCTTGGTAAATTCCAAACTAGATAGAAAGCTATCAATTCTTTCGTACAGTGTCCTCGGTGCCTGCTTCAAATCATGCAGGGCTTTCTTCAATCTGCATACATGAGACTCTCTATCATGTGTCTCAAAATCGAGTGGTTGTTCTACATACACTTCCTCTTCCACTACATCATTCAAGAAAGCAATCTTGACATCCGTCTAGTGTATCTTCCATTTCATCACTGTAGCTAGAGCAAGTACTGATCTGATGGAAGTGTATCTAGCTACAGGTGCAAAGGTTTCTTCATAATCTATTCCTTCCTTTTGTGAGAAACCATGAGCCACAAATATTGCCTTATATTTTTCAATGCTACCGTCTGCAGCATGCTTGATCATTTAGATCCATTTGGAAGTTACAATTGACTTCCCTTCTAGTATTGGGAAAACATCTAAAACATTATTCTTCATGATCGATTGATACTCTTCGATCATAGCATCCTTCCATTCTTTATGTTCTGTCGCTTCTTCATAACTGGAAGGTTCTTTATTGATGAATTCACATAGTAATGCTACACACCCGGAGCAGGATCTGGTCCTCTTTCTTTCTCTGTGATTCTCTTCTGGAGCCCCATATCTTTCCGCACCTTGGATAATTTCTCGTACCCAAGCAAGTTTCCTCTTGCGAGGATTCTTTTCTTGAGGTGGATCTACAGGTATTTGTGGTTCTTCAAATTCTCGATCTTCTTGTTGAGTTTCTTCGTTCATGGTAGTATCATGAATTTTGGGTGCTTCTGCTTCTTCATGTTCTTCAGCAGGTCTCTTTCTGGATTTGTTGTAAGCTGTGTCTTCATCAAATGTCACATCCCTGCTGATGTCAATCTTCTTGTATCATGGGAAATATATTCTGTAAGCCTTCAAGCTTTCAGAGTATCCCACAAATATACCCTTCTTTCCTGAAGGATCTTGTTTATTCCTCTTCTCTTTTGGAATGTGTATGTACACTGGACAGCCGAATATTCTGAGATGGATAACTTCTTGTTTCTTGCTGGAGAAGAATTCTTCAGGAGTCTTGTTCTCGAGTACTCTATGTGGAGTACAGTTCTATACATACACCACTATACTGGCAGCTTCCGCCCAAAGACGCATAGGAATATCTTGATCATGAAGCATTGCTCTTGCAACTTCCATGATAGTTCTATTGTTCCTTTCTACAATCCCATTATGTTGTGGATTATAAGGAGTGGAAAACTCCCTCTTAATCCCTGATTCTTTGCATAGCTCTTTGAATTCATTCGAAGTGAATTCTTCGCCATTATCTAACCGAAAGGTCTTGATCTTCTTTTCAGTGTGATTCTCGATTAAGGCTTTGAATTTCTTGAACTTGTTGAATACTTCATCTTTGTTCTTCATGAAGTAAACCCATGTCTTCCTAGAAAAGTCATCAATAAAAGAAACATAATATACATACCCGCTTAGTGAGCTTGATGACATAGGACCACATACATCGTATTGGATGATTTCCAAAATTCCTTTTGCTTTTCTTTCTCTACTTGGAAATGTCTTATTTGTGTTCTTCCCTTTCACACATCGTTTGCAGAGCCCATCATGTTTTTCTTGCATTTCTAGAAGACCTTCAACAACTTTGCTTGCAAGAGGTAGTGCTCTGTAATGCACATGTGCAAGCCTTCTATGTCAAAGTTCATTTGGCTCTACTGTGCCATGGACCAAGGCTTGTTCTGGATGGCTCTTCAATTTGTACAAACCTCCTTCTTGTTCCCCAATCACTATTGCATCATCAATAGTCTTTCCTTTTGGCCACATGATGACTTGACCATCTATGAATGTAACCCTCATTCCTTTTTCATCTAATGAAGATATGGAGAGAAGGTTCTTCTTGAGTCCTAGTACAAACAATACTTCCTTCATGGTCATAGATTTTACAGAGTCTAGCTTATAGGAAGATTCCCCACTACCTTTTATTGGATACTGGTAGTCATCTCCTAGCTTCACCTTGTGAGGTGATTCATGTTCTGAAAGTTTCACAAAGGATTCCTTGAATCCAGTCATATGTTTGGAAGTCCCACTATCTATAAGCCAATCATTGCTTCCATGAGTAATGTTTCCCATGAGAGCAGAAATCAAAACATATTCTTCCTCGCTTGAAGAATCTTCACTTTCATATCTGGTTCTCTTTGAATAAGGTTCATCATCCTCTACAGCATGATCATGATGTCTTTTCTTGTTTCCCTTCTTCTTGTGAGAGCTACTTTTGTTCTTAGGAAAACCTCAAGCAAAGTGTCCTCTTTCATCACATGTATAGCAAATGTACTTAGACTTATCTCTAGTCTTTCTCAGAGTTATTCCTTTAATTAGAGTACTTACTTCTATGATGGCTGGATATGGGTTTCTTGGATTGTATAGTGAGAGCTTGATCTTCACTCCCATCTTCTCTTCTCGAGCTGCTATCTGAGCTTCTTCTTGAGCACATTCTTCTCACAGTCTACTAAACTTGACTAACTTCTTCCTGGCACAGATCCCTTGAATGAATGAGTCCCATGTCCTAGGGAGACCATTCAAGGTGGTCATCACAATCTCTGCAATCTCCACTTCTTCATCTACTGCTTCCAATTGTTCCTTGATCTGAGAAACCCTTATGAAGTAAGACTGGATGGTTTCTACATTCTGGATCTTTACATTCTTCAATTGGTTTGTCAAGGTCATCTTTCGGTTTATGTTATTTCCTTCAAACAATTTGGTTAGGGCATCAAACATAGCTTTAGGTGTCTTGAGGGAGGACACCTGTGGTATGAGGCGATCCTTGATAGAATCAACAATGATCCTCTTTTCCATAACCAACTTATTCTTATGTAAGGCCTTAGCCTCATCTCACTCTGGAATTGGAACCTCTTCATTGATGTAGGAGTCTAACTAATTCTCTTCCAAAACCAGGGAAATCCTATACTTCCAGGCTCGAATGTTATCAGCTCCCTCAAGCTTCTCATCAAGCTTGGTATGATGAGACATCTTAACTGAGAACCTCAAATGGAAATACAAAATATTTATATCTTACCATGTCAAGATGTTGGATCTGGATTTGGAGTTGAAATCCTGCAGTACTGGTTCAGGAGCAAATTAGGGCTTTTCTTTTCTGGAGTTCTGTCCAACCAAATTCTTTGAAATTGATCCTTAAATTCTATTTTGGGGAGGAGATCAATCCAGGCCTAAGCTCACTAAAAAATTCCTCTTCTATGAAAATCCATACTTTCCGGCAGTAGTGAAGGGTCCAAAACAAAAAAACCTCAGAATTGGATTCTGCTTCGACAAAAAGATGCGCCCTAGGGAGGAGAGTTATTCCAACCTTCTTTTGCTGAAAATTTGTGGAGAGATATCCACAAAATAGGAATCCCTAGTTCCTGCAGCTGCATAGTGTCTTCTTCTCAGGTTAGCTCTGATACCATGTTAGATTGTTAACATTAAGCTAGAATTATTAGGATCTTTAACTGAGAGAATAACAAGCACAACAATCAAACACAAGAGACAATGAACATAGTGTTTTTTCTCGGGGAAACCATAAATGGAGAAAACCATGCAAATTCCTCAAAGATAGAATTAGCACCAAAATATAAAAGCCCAAAACAGTAAGATGATCTCTCAACAGCAGTAACCTTCTTTCTATCTAGCCCCAGTGTCTTCTCCTTCCTCAACTATGCGCTTCACTTGAGTGTGTATGAGATGTGTGTTAAATAGAGAGGTCACCTCTCTATTTATATTGCTTCTTGGCATGACTAAAACCCTACTAGGGCCAAATTCACTAGGTGAGTCTAAGAACCCTAATGCCCCAAAACTGCGGGGACTTTAACCCTTATACCATAGGAGGGTTACCCACAATGACTTGACATGACTTGTTTACATTATAGAGCCTTCCGATCGAAACATCAGGGCATGACATCATGACTCAATTATATTACAGACAAATCCAAAAATAAACATAGGGGTACAAGACATAAGATACATAGATGAATACATTCCAAAGTTACAAATACATCAACATCTTCCCCTTGGGCTTTGAAATTTTTTTGATGCAATTTATGTAACTTCAATTCTTCAAATTCATGGTATAGCAATCCTTGGGCATACACATTTTATGTGTACCTCAAATGATATATGGATTGTGCAATAAACTTTTCCCAATAACTTCATTCGACTGTGATGTGCTTAATATCCTTAGGGCCACATTCAACCTTGGAAGATATTCAATATGTAATTCAACATGAAACATAGCAGATTTCTATTTCCCATGGAATTTCAGAATGCATTCCTCCCATCTGTCTTTATGAAAATGATTAGGATACCCCAAGATGTCCAAGAAAACCATTAGAATCTTCTCTGAAGTATCGGGTTATGCACTACAGAGTAGCACTGAAGAGGTTAAAACATCCACTCTACAGGATCTCCAAAGAACGAACATCATTATTTCTCCATTACTATAAAGGAGATGTACTAGACAATTTTCCTAGACTTGTTGATTTCACCATTAAGTTGAACCTAGATGATAAACAGAGAGGAGCACTGAGCAAGCTACAACACTTTGTAGGAAATCGAATGAGTAGAGATATAATGAGGTTAGTTCTTGGAGATCATGTAGAGTGGATGCTTGGTTGCTCTATAGGTTCCAAATATTTAGGTTCCTCATTAGATGCTTCATTATATGAATCATATATGGGGTCCCCAAAACTATGATTATTGATTTCAAATATAACATCCCACTCTTCATGAAATGGATAAATGCATGCATTTTCCATCTCATCATCAAACAAGGGTTTTCCTACAAAACACTCCTCATCAGAATCTCAACAATATGGACCATCTAATTCAAATTCTTGGGATGAGGTAATATAACACGAGAATGGGTTCTTTCATAAATAGGGCCTTCTTCGAATGAATATTCATGGAGTTTTTCAAGGTCTTGATTTTGTGGAGGGTAAACTTGATCCTCAACATATTCCTCATAAAGAATAGGATCCCATATCTTGTATAACAACTTGAGAATATATACAATTGAGTATACACCCTTACTAGGAATCCATATATACCAATTTCTTATGTCAAATTTTTGAAAGTTAAGATATATATTGAACATATCCATCTTAATATCCTCAGGGCCACATTCAACCTTGGAAGAGACTCAATATGTAATTCCACATGATACCTAGCAGATTCCTATTTCCCATGGAATTTCAGAATGCATTCCTCCCATCTATCATTATGAAATTGATTAGGATACCCCAAGATGTCTAAGAAAACCATTATAATATTCTCTGAAGTGCTAGGATATGCACTACAGAGTAGCATTGAAGAGGCTAACCACTCTATAGGATCTCCAAGAACTAAGATAATTATTTGTCCATTACTATAAAGAAGATGTACTAGAAGATTTGCTTGGAATTGTTGATTTCACCATTAAGTTGAACCTAAATGACAAACAAAGAGGACCACTAAGAAAGACACAACACTTTGTAGGAAATCAAATGAGTATAGATATAATGTCTGTAGCAGTTTGCATACATCCATCAGTTTAATTATGTTAGTTCTTAAAGATCCTGAAGAGTGGATGCTTGGTTGCTCTATCAGTTGCTTCTTGGAATTTAATTTTTTTTGTAAAGTATTGTACTTTCTCAGCATAATTCTTTAAGTTTTCATCAATAGAATTCAGACATGTAGTGTTAGTTTTTCAACATTTAAGCTAGCATTATGTTAAGATCTTTTCACTGAGAGAATAACAAGCACAACAATCACATAAGCACATCACAAGAGACAAGAGACACAAAGATTTTAGGAGGGGAAATCATAAATGGAGAAAACCCCTCAACTTCCTCTAAGATAGTATCACCACAAGATGTGATCCCAAAACAGTAAGATGACCTCCCAACACAACAACAGCCTTCTGTCTTCTGTCAAGCCAAAGTATTTCCTTCTCCAAAGGTGCGCCACACTTGAGAGAGCAAGTGATGTAATTCAGAAGTGATAAATAGAGAGAATCACCCTCTCTATTTATATTAGTCCGTTCACTTAAGTTTCCATTTCACATGTAGGCTCAACCTAATAATTACTACTCGATCCTACACCTTAATTAGTGTATAATAACTCAAGTGCCCCTAAACAGTGGGGACTTACCTAATGACTTGACATGACTTGTTTACATTATTAATTCTCCTGATCGGAACATCGGGGCATGACCACATGACTCAAATACATAATAGTAACATCCCGGAATAAACATCGGGTTACAATACATAGAAGATACATAGGAGAATACATTCCGAAGTTACATATACATCAACACTCCCTCTTAACTAGGAAGGTATTCTTTTGACACAATTTTTCAGCACTGGTCTTCTTCTCTGCATCAACTGGGTCATCTTCATCTTCGAGTCATCTTTATCTTCAAGTCATCTTCATCTTCAAGTCATCTGGATCTGGATCATCATAAAATGGCATCACTGGATCTAGATCATCATCACTGCGGGATCTGGATCATCACTCGATCTGGATCATCATCTCTGGACTGGATCTGGATCATCACTCGATCTGGATCTCACTACTGGATCTGGATCATCACTCAATCTGGATCTCTCGGAGTCATCATAACTCGATCTGGATCATAGCTTGATCTGGATCTCCATTGGTCATCATCATGGGTATACTATCTCGTCATAGGAAGTTCTACAGAGCCAGCCCTTTTTCATGCTGGATGTAGGCCTACTCCTCATGTATGTCTTCGCCCAGCACTTACATCTGACCTACTCGTCAGAAAGGCATGCCCAACACTTATATCTGACCTACTCATCAGAAAGGCCCAGCACTTACATCTGATCAACACATGATGCGAAGACTGGCTCAATCATCTCTATCTGATCAACACATGATGCCAAGATAGATATTGCACTTACGTCTGATCAACACATGATGCGAAGACTGGCACAACACTTATGTCTGATCAACACATGATGCAAAGACTGGCTCAATCACCTCTATCTGATCAACACATGATGTGAAGATAGGTACTGCACTTACATCTGACCAACACATGATGCGAAGAATGGCACTGCACTTACGTCTGATCAACATATGATGCGAAGACTGGCACGGCACTTACATCCATCCAGACAGGAACACATCCTATCACAATGATGGAATGGCATGCACTCACATCTGATCCTGTAGTAAACTACAATCACATCAGAATGGCCCTCAGTCCTCCTCGACTGAGCTACCTGGTAACTGACCAGGCGCCTCCATTCTCCTCGAGAATGGCAATTGCCCTTACATATGACCTGCTCATCGGAATGGCCAACACTCACATCTGACATGGAAGGAACTTAATCCTTTATCCATGAACAGAATGGTTCATCCCTTACATCTAATCAAGTGGGAACACATCCCTCTGTCACATCAGAATGGCTACTCAGCTTTTACACTGAGTGTTCCTGGTAACTGACCAGGTGCCTCCATTCCTAGAATGGCAGTTTCCCTTACATCTGTCCTGCTCGACAGAATGGCCAGCACTCATATCTAACATGGAAGGGAGCAACCCTCTCACCATGACAGAATGGCTCAGCCCTTACATCTGACTTGATCGTCAGAATGGCTATGGATCTCAGCACTCATATCAGTCATGGAAGGAACCAATCCTCTCACCATGACAGAATGGCTCAGCCCCTACATCTGACCATGGAAGGAACCAATCTTCTCACCATGTCAGAATGGCTATGGATCTCAGCACTCATATCAGTCATGGAAGGAACCAATCCTCTCACCATGACAGAATGGCTCAGCCCTTACATATGACCATGGAAGGAACCAATCCTCTCACCATGTCAGAATGGCTATGGGTCTCATCACTGTCTCTGGGAGGAAGCCTCGATCTAGATAACACCAAGTCTCTCTTTGAAGTACTCAAACTTCAGCCTAGCCAATGGCTTCATCAATACATCAGCTATCCGTTCCTCCGTCGCAACATACAAAAGCTTCACTGCTCCTCTTTGCACCATATCCCTAATATAGTGATACTTGATCTCGATATGCTTCGACTTGTCATGGAACACTAGATTCTATGACAACTTCATGCAACTCTGGTTGTCACAATGTATACAAGTATCATCTAACTGGAGATCAAATATATGAGACAGTAGCTTCCGCAGCCATACTGCCTCACAACTAGATGAACAAGCTGCAACATAGTCTGCTTCAGCTATACTCAGTGCCACACAGGATTGCTTCCTGCTAAACCAAGAGATCACACCTGATCCCATACTGAAGCAACATCCTGAAGTACTCTTCCTATCGATGGCACTGCCTGCCCAATATGAATCAACATAACCCTCCAGGTTAATCTTCTGATTCGCATCATACTTGATCCCATAATCAATTGTACCCTTCAGGTACCTCAGAATATGCTTTGTAGCAATCAAGTGAACACTTCTCGGATCTGTCAAGTACTGGCTCAAGGTGTTCACAGCAAAGCAAATGTCTGGTCTAGTGTTCGTCAGGTACATCAATGACCCAATCATCTGACGATACATCGTAGCATCAACCGTCTTTGAAGAAGCATCACTCAATCTCTTCAGGTTCGATGCCATAGGTGTGGCCATAGCCTTCCAGTCCATCATCCCAAATATCTTCAGGATCTCTATTGCATACTTCCCTTGTCCAAGGAAGATTCCATCTGTACTCTGCCACACCTCCATGCCTAGAACAATAGTGTATCGACACATAACAGGAACATCACTGGTCTTCTGCCTTCAACCTTGAAGCAAAGGTTGGAATCCACTTTACTCTCAGTAAAGCTTAGACTCATCAGTAATATGCCCATCTTGTTGTACCATGTCGAACCTCAAGATATTCTGTAGTCACTCCCTCTAAAACGGAGCATCATACTCCCTCTGTCTCCTGTACTCTATGCATTGAAACATTCTGTACCGGAGTGACAAGTAGCTTCCTATGCTACTAATCTTCTATGTGACCATCTAGTGTATAGACTTGCATCTTCAACCTTGTAGAAAAGGTTAAGATCTTCATCAATCTCATCATGTATGTGTTTCACTCTTACTGGATGTAAATGTCTCTTCATAGTTTAGGCCTTCCTTTCGTGAGAAGCCTCATGCTACGAATCTTTCTTTGTATCCCATGATGTTTCCATCTACTGCATGATGGAACTATTAACTTCTCTTCAGGTCTCGATACCACGCCCTGACATCATTCTTCTTGAACTGGTCTTCCATTTCTTCTTAGTTACTTCTTCTTGACTGGAAGGTTCTGCATTAATGATGTCACTGCATTCATCATATTATTCTTTGTCTTGAAATGTCGTCACTTTTTCTTCGAAACAAGTATTCATTCTTCTTTGCTTGCAGGTGATTATGTATGCGGTCTTTCCTACAATTCAAATGCATTTGTATGGTTATAACATTTCATAAAGAATATTCATACTGGCAAATACTTATGCATAAATATATGATCATGCAACTACTTTAGCCAATACAACATTCATCCATATCTCACTGAAACTTTCTAGATGCCTTCCATCTCTACCAGGACAACATTGGGATTGTGCACTAATCCAATATGTCAGCAAAGAGGTTTCATTCTAGATAAGTAGCAATGGAGAATTTGTATAGCACCATGAGATACTTACCCATATGCATATTAGTAGTATACTGTCATTAATGCAAACATCCTATCATGCATTATACAATAATTGAATATAAATGCATAACAAAACAATATCATGAAATGACAATTGAATACTTATCTTTATTTGTTTCGTGTGTAGACTCCTTCTTGAGCCTTCAGCTTCATCGTCTTCTTCATTCATAATAGCATTGTTTCTTATCCAAAAGCTAAGGTGGATAAGAAATTCTTCAAGAGTTGGGTTCTTCATATTCCTCATTGCTTGAGGGATCTTCTTTGGATGGAAAGAGCTTGATCTTCAGTTGCTCCCACCTTCTCTTCTTGAGCTTCTTCTTCTTGTGAGTTCTCTTTCTAGAGTCTATTGAAAGTAATCACTTCCTTCTAGCACACATTCCTCACATGAATGAATTCCACGATCCTGGGAGGCCATTCAAGGTGGCCATCACCACTTTTGCATTATTCACCTTTTCTTTTACCGCTTCAAGTTGTTCTTTGATTTGAGAGACTCTTATGACTGCATGGTCTCTGCATTCTGGATCTTCACATTCTTCAACTGGTTTCTTTAGGTCATATTCTGATTTTTTTCTTCCTTTCAAATGGCTTGAAATTCTGGAAGACCTTCAATGGCTTTGCTTGCAATAGGTAGTGCTCTGTAATGCACATGTGCAAGCCTTCTATGCCAAAGTTCATTTGGCTCTACTGTGTCATGGATCAAGGCTTGTTCTGGATGGCCCTTCAATTTGTACAAGCCTCCTTCTTATTCTCCAATCACTACCGCACCATTGATAGTCTTTTCTTTTGTCCACATGATGACTTGACCATCTATGAATGCAACCCGCATTCCTTTTGCATCAATGGAGAGAAGGTTCTTCTTGAGTCCTGGAACAAACAATACTTCTTTCATTTTTAGAGACTTACCAGAGTCTAGCTTGTATGAAGATTCTCCACTACCTTTTATTGGATATTGGTAGTCATCTCCTAGTTTCACCTTGTGAGGTGATTCATGTTCTAAGAGTCTTACAAAGGATTCCTTGAATCCTGTCATATGTTTGGAAGCCCCACTATCTATAAGCCAATCATCACTTCCATGAGTGATGTTACTTGTGAGAGCTGATATCAAAACATATTCATTCTCGCTTGAAGAATCTTCACTTTCATATCTGGATCTCTTTCTGGATGGTTCATCATCCTCTGCAGCATGAGCATGATGTCTTCTTTGGCCTTGACCAAGTTCTTCTTGTGAAAGGCTTCTAACCTCATCTCCCTCTGAAATTGGAACCTCTATACTCATGTAGGTGTCCAATCCATTTTCTTCAGGGAGATCAAATAATTCTATTCTTGGAAGTTGTCAACTTCACCAAGCTTATCATCAAGCTATATTGAAATGAGAACCTCAAATGAAAATAGCAAAGGATTAGATCTTACTGATTTGAGGTGTCCGTCCTTGTCTCGGAGTTTGCTGATCTAGGGTTTGTCACAGAAACCCTAATTTTCAAAAATTGGAATCTTTTAGATCTTATTGGATAAACATATATATCTCTTCAAATGGAGCTGTCCAATGTACTCCTTTTCTGAAAACAGTGGAGGGAAGCTCCCGGAACAGGAAGCCCTAATTTTCTGATTTCTTCTGCAGAAATTCCTATTACGGTTTCTATAATATCTCTAAAATTACTGATTCTATGTGTCTGAAATTTCTTACTGAGGTAACCTCACATGTCCTTGATCCAAAACCATAGGTTTCATCAGAATTGGTTTCACCATTTGGGATTTATGATCATTTTCCCAAGGTGACCTGTTACAGAACTGTTCAGAACAACGAAGTTGTACAGCATGCCACGTGCCACTGGTTCATCCTCTGAGTCTGATATTCGGACCACAGAAATTAAATTCTATTCCCTTTCTGGAAAAAATTCAGGAATTCCATTTGGACCTCTTTATCCCAAGATATTGCAGATCTCCCCAGATGTCCTGTTTAGGGATGATTTCTGGAAGAGGCTGGAACCCTAACTTGGAGAGATCATATCTCCAAAAATATAGAGAATCTGAGGCTGATTTTTGGACACAGTGTTCATCCGGATTTTATCTTCGGCCCCTACAATTTTCAGCTTTTGAGACTTCACCAATCTCGGAATATAGCGACTATACCAAAACTTAGCATTTTTAATGTTTAGGGTTTCTCCTAGCTCAGGGTCAAACTAGGGTTTGACTTTCCTAGATTTTTACCCAACCAAATTTCTTGATCCAGGTCTCTAAATTTTGGTTTTGATGAGGAGAAAAATCCTATTCTGGTCTCACTCAAAAATTCCACTTCTGTAGAAAGCCCTAATTGAAACTAAAAATGCTTGAAATTGAATTCCGCATCGACAGAAAGATGTACCCTTCAATGGAGAGTCATCCTAGCATACTTGTGCTGATAAATTGTGGAGAGAGACCCAAAAAGTAAGAAGACATAGATTTTGCAGCTGCATAATGTCTTCTTCTCAGGTTAGCTCTGATACCATGTTAGTTTTTCAACATTTAAGCTAGCATTATGTTAAGATCTTTTCACTGAGAGAATAACAAGCACAGCAATCACATAAGCACATCACAAGAGACAAGAGACACAAATATTTTAGGAGGGGAAACCATAAATGGAGAAAACCCCTCAACTTACTCTAAGATAGTATCACCACAAGATGTGATCCCAAAACAGTAAGATGACCTCCCAACACAATAGCAGCCTTCTGTCTTCTGTCAAGCCAAAGTATTTCCTTCTCCAAAGGTGCGCCACACTTGAGAGAGCAAGTGATGTAATTCAGAAGTGATAAATAGAGAGACTCACCCTCTCTATTTATATTAGTCCGTTCACTTAAGTTGCCATTTCACATGTAGGCTCAACCTAATAATTACTACTTGAGCCTACACCTTAATTAGTGTATAATAACTCAAGTGCCCCTAAACAGTGGGGACTTACCTAATGACTTGACATGACTTGTTTACATTATTAATCCTCCTGATCGGAACATCGGGGCATGACCACATGACTCAAATACATAATAGTAACATCTTGGAATAAACATCGGGTTACAATACATAGAAGATACATAGGAGAATACATTCTGAAGTTACATATACATCAACATGTAGAATTCAATAGAAGTCACAACATATTTTTGAAGCCTAATATACATAATTTCATGGACCCTTTCAGAGATAATTTTTCACACTTTTAAATGGATAACAGCATGTTAATGATAATTCTAGGCAGTCATAAAAATCATAAGACAGAAGTAAAACTTCACCCTGAGCACTTTTAATCCTAGGCCAATGATTAAGCATTTCATGTGTGTCTGGATAGTCCATCCACCCTCTGCTCTAAGTCGGTTCCTCAAACTAATTCTCAATAAACCAAAAAAAAAATAATTTTGGGTGCAATCTCATCATAAATAACATTAGTCTTGGGTTTGTTTCAACCATGGAGAAGGCACCCTAAGCATAAAAAAGGGACTACTGTGCGCACTTAGGAAAATTGGAGCTGCATATAATGATGAACATGCATGTAAGGTGATAAGCAGCAATTGGAGGCTACCCTAATCAAGTCAGTCCTTCAACAATATACCTCAGGTAGGTCAAATCATTGATGTATCTCAAGATACTGTCAACAACAATAACATCCACCTTCAACCCTATCACAAAGAATTGCAAGCTTGTTTCAATAGTGAAAAAAAGGTAGGTCAGATTGATTCTTTTATTATGAAATAAGGTAGGTCAGATTGATGGTTGTACTCCTAAATTTTGTTGACGATGTTAATCCAACAAAATGGCCATTTTGATTTTTCCACCACTTAATTTAGGGTTCTTCCCCTCGGGATTTGAAATGTTTTTGATGCAATTTATGTAACTTCGATTCTTCAAATTCATGATATAGAAGGCCTTGGGAATACACATTTTGTATGTACCTCAAATGATAAATGGGTTGTGCAATAAACTTTGCCCAATATCCTGATTCGACCGTGAGGTGCTTAGTTCACTGGAAATTGGGTTAGGTAATACTTGGTCATTAATGGACAATTATGAATCTTATATTTTATGCTCTAGGCCTTGAAGCAAGTACTAGGTATTTTGATGTCCTCCATTTGTTATTTGAACATTTTATTTCAATTGTCACTGTGTCTGATTTTTGTTTTCCCCTCTTACATTTAACACGAGAAGATGACCTTTGTGGTTTAGACAAGTTGTTAGATTTAGAATTATTCCTTGGTGTGAGTGATATTTGATGTTTCCTTTCCCTTTTTCCATCCCCTTGGTTTTCAAAATCAAACTATTCTTCATATGTTTGTAGAAGATTTCTCTTGATTTGATTGAAGCTCCTAGTACATATAATAGACTATTCTATTGGTAGAGACTGTTGAAGATTAAAAAGGTTTAATTTATCCCTAGACAATTATAGTGAACCTATATGTGGTAATGAAGAAGCTAACCTCAACCTATTTGATGATGGAGTAGAGAAGGACAAATTCAATCTTCTCTTCTTGAAGCCTTGTGTATATGCTTAATAATCTCGACAGAAACCAATTGATGCCTCTCTTAAAGAATCTATAAGACTACAATTTGTTTCAAACTTCAAGTTTGTGAAAACGACAACAATATCTTACACAAATGATTAGAAATAATAAAATATAAACAAGCATTAGTGTCACTTGAAACATAGAGCATAGAATCTAATGATAAAGAAGACGATGGTGTTCTTGTTGACAACATTAGGTTAATCTATGCCTCCTTGATGAGGGATCACAAAAGGATAAGAACTTGGGTCGAAGTTGGAGGTGAACCAAACCATTTGCTAATTTTTCTCCAAGTGAAAAGAGAGGAAAGCAGGGATGATTTTAGGGGCGAATTTTAGCCCAGTGGACTATTTTTCCATGTTTTCTCCCAAAAACGATTCACCATTTTGCATTTTTTGAAGCCCTGTTTTGCCCAATTTTGATGGGGTAAAATTTGTTCACCCTATAAATCGCCAAATCATTATATAAAAAATATAAAATCCTTGGAAATTAAAATATTTTTTGAAAAATATCTCCAATCATTTTATAGTTTCCATCTTAAGAATTGGTAATATTCTCAAACATTTATACGCTTTTAAATAAGTATGGTTGCTTAAAATCATCCCTAGAGGAAAGGTCCAAAATCCATTCAAGTTTAATATGGTTGGTTGGAGAAAAAGACTATGTTATATTGATCAAAGTAGAATGCAAGCCATTTAATGCCACCCTATTAGGAAATTTACAAGAGAATAGCACAGGATGAACAACATTAGCATCACTTGAAACACATATCATAGAAATTAATGATAAAGAGGAAAGGAAACAATATCTTTAGGTAAGTGTTTTGAGCCTTGTCTCACTATATTTAGAACACAATTTCAAAGGATTCATCAAATCATTGAGGAAGGCATGATACAGTTAATTTAAGGGCCTTTTGATTTGTCCAGAATAGTCTTTTTTGGTACTTTCTACTATGGGATTGCCTTAGGGTTGCCTTAGGGTTGAAAATTAGTATGGGGAAATAAGTTAGCATTTCCTTACGGTTGAAAATTAATATGGGAAAACAAGCATCATCATGACAAGCTAAGAGGAATAAAATAGCAAATATTACAGACTGATATAAATGTATTTAAAACATTGTTTTCATTCCTGAATGCGCCAAGTAGCAAGTATGGAAATGTCCGCTCTTCACCATCATGGATTTTATATATATATATATATATATATATGATTGTTGTATGTTACCACTAGGAAATATGCCTCTAAGAATGCCTATAGAAGCTGGTTTGATTTCTTCCATTATTGTGTTGATGCCTATTTGAAATCTCCCAACTTTGTTCAAGTTAGCGTTGCCTTAGGGTTGAAAATTAATATGTTAATGTTATACAATAAATTACTCTCCAATATTGTCTTAAATATGGGATGGAACATTGTAAAATCATATTTCCAAAGCAACACTACCTTCCAGGGTTCCATATTCATCTACAAGGAAGAACTTGTGACATGAGGATACATACTAGATCAGCATAAAACTGTGTTGCTTTGAGCAATATGGGTGAAAAATAGAAGACTACAAATCAATGATAAGTTAGGGATAATATTCATTATAAAAGTACCTTTGGGTAGGTAGAACAGGGCATCAATTCATCCTCTGTTGGAGTCCTTCAACCATTCATCTCTCTCCCCTTCATTCATAGGTCTCAAAATATTTACTTTGGGAACAAAGTACTTATACAGTTCGATCAAAGCCATCAGCTGTGCAATATGCTGAAAGTAAGGATATTGTTTCATGTTTCACTTTTTTTTTCAAAAGGAAGATTGAAAATTTAGGAAGTACCAAAGATAGACATTATGTGCACATGGACTTAATGTAGGGAGAGAAGTCATGTCTACTTTTTTGTTCTTGAATGGGAACAATGATGAAACCACAATAGTCGTTTATAGATGGATATTTAATAACCATGGGAAGATTCATGAGTTAGTCATAAGACATTCCATTGTACTTTTGATTAAACATGCAAATATTATTGTTGAAAGGGGGTTAGGTCAGTAATAATAACACCTGCATATCAAAATACACAACCACCATAATCGCTCCAACATTCTACATGTCATCATACTTGCTATATGTGATGTATGTTTCTAACATATTTCCAGAGACGTGAAAGCATTGGTGACCAAGCATAGTGCCCATCCATGTATACTGACAAATCCTTTAGGTACACACATTTATAATGCATTATAAAAATATTTGTGAGCATATCATAGTGCCCATGTATAAGATGATATTTTGTGAGCCTACACAATACATTTTAGGAAAAGGAAATGCAAGCAATAAGTGAGAATGGAGACTTGTATGTAACTAAAAGAGGGGCATACATTAGAATTTTTTAAAACTTCCAGTGTACTGTTGTAGGATTGACACTATGCAAATAAGGAATTCACTTGATAGTCACAATCCCATTAGTATGATAAATTATGGGAGAGAGAAAAACATACCTACACAAATATTAACCAATAAGTATGGTTTTGGTGTATCATTTGGAGAATAATATCCTCTAACAATAGTTGTTATTATGACTCTTAAAGGGTCCTACATGAGATTTGGGAAATTTTAGCCCTTGATCTTTCAAGCTTAAGAAGCCATAAACAACAGGTATGTGCACCCTAGAAATGATGGAAAATATCATAAAACAGATTAGGTAAAATGGATAATCATTTACAACATCACAACAGCATTCATGGGAAAACTAAAAACCACTTACAACCATCAAAATTAAGGGTTACAACAACAATGAGTGTAGAGTAAGGAGAGAGGAGTGGACAAGAAAATGAATAATCGGGCCAATGTAGAGTGGAGAAGTGACCTAGAAGTTTGGAAGAAGAGATTAACCAAGATTCATTGAAAAAGGAACTCATGTCAAAGATTCTTTTTGAGGGAAGTGACCAACATAACAACTCCATATCACTTCTATCCAAAGTAAATGTAGATGAATGTGAATATATGTTCTTTCAAGGAGATAGTCCATTAAAGGAGAACCTCCAGGCCCTGTACATACATATATTAGCATAAATTGCAGTGTTATATTTGTTGCACATGCATAATAGTTTCTCTCAAGCTTGACAAAGTTGAAAGGCCAAAGCCCAATGGGCACAAGCATACATATGAAGTTTGTGAATGGACAAAGTGCATTTGGAACTCCTCTGAATTAAGTTTGTGTACTGTTTTTTGTTATGGATTACAGAGACCTATTCATAGGCTCCTTGAATGTAATGAGGACCAAGAGCATTAGACATAGAATCATTAAATATGCAAATATTATTGTTGAAAGGGGGTTAGGCCAGTAATAAGAACACTTGCATATCCAAATACACAACCACCATAATCGCTCCAACATTCTACATGTCATCATACTTGATATATGTGATGTATGTTTCTAACATATTTATAGAGATGTGAAAGCATTGGTGACCAAGCATAGTGCCCATCCATGTATATTGCCAAATCCTTTAGGAACACGCATTTATAATACATTATATAAATATTTGTGAGCATATCATAGTGCCCATGTATAACATGATATTTTTTGAGCCTACACAATACATGTTAGGAAAAGGCAATGCAAGCAATAAGTGAGAATGGAGACTTATATGTAACTAAAGGAGGGGCATAAATTAGAATATTTAGGGCATACATTAGATTTTTTTAGAATTTCCAGTGTACTATTGTAGGATTGACACTATGCAAATAAGGCATTGACTTAATAGTCACAATCCCATTAGTATGATAAATTATGGGAGAGAGAAAAACATCCCTACACAAATATTAACTGATAAGTATGGTTTTGGTGTATCATTTGGAGAATAACATCCTCTAACAATAGTTTTTATTATGACTCTTAAAGGGTCCTACATGAGATATGGGCACTTTTAGGCCCTTGAGATTTCAAGCTTAAGAAGCCATAAACAACAGCGATGTGCACTCTAGCAATGATGGAAAAGATCATAAAACATATTAGGTAAAATGGATAATCATCTACAACATCACAACAACATTCATTGAAAAACTAAAAACCACTTACAACCATCAAAAGCAAGGGTTACAACAACAACGAGTGTAGAGTAAGGAGAGAGGAGCGACGAAGAAAATGAATAATTAGGCCAATGTAGAGTGGAGAAGTGACCTAGAAGTTTGGAAGAAGAGATTAACCAAGATTCCTTGAAAAAGGAACTCATGTCAAAGATGCTTTTTGAGGGAAATGACCAACATAACAACTCCATATCACTTATATCCGAAGTAAATGTAGATGAATGTGAAGATATGTTCTTTAAAGGAGATAGTCCATTAAAGGAGAACCTCTAGGCCCTGTACAGACATATATTAGCATAAATTACAGTGTTATATTTGCTGCATATGCATAACAGTTTGTCTCAAGCTTGACAACATTGAAAGGCCAAATTCCAATGGGCACAAGCATACACATAAAGTTTGTGAATGGAAAAAGGGCATTTGGAACTCCTCTGAATTAAGTTTGTGTAGTGTTTGTTATTATGGATTACATAGACCTATGCATTGGCTCGTTGAATGTAATAAGGACCAAGAGCATTAGACATAGACAAATTAAATCTGCAAATATTATTGTTGAAAGGGGGTTAGGCCAGTAATAAGAACACCTACATATCTGAATACACAACCACCATAATCGCTCCAACATTATACATGTCATCATACTTGCTATATGTGATGTATGTTTCTAACATATTTCCAGAGACGTGAAAGCATTGGTGACCAAGCATAGTGCCCATCCATGTATATTGCCAAATCCTTTAAGAATACACATTTATAATACATTATATAAATATTTGTGAGCATATCATAGTGCCCATGTATAATAAGATATTTTGCGAGCCTACCCAATACATGTTAGGAAAAGGCGATGGAAGTAATAAGTGAGAATGGAGACTTGTATATAACTAAAAGAGGGGCATACATTAGAATTTTTAAGGCTACCAAATGCCCACACCTATTACCCAAACTCATTCTTGTCAAAATTTTTCTTTAGGAAGTAGGAAACTTTTACAATTTTTTTGCTTATAAGTCTTTCCATGTTTTTTGCTGGTATTTTGCTATGTTTTTGCCAAAAAAAATTTGGCCATGGTGCAGGTAGAACCAAACAGGTATTTTTCAGACCTATCTTCCTCTAGTGAGGGGAGTTTGGGAAGGCTAGAGGAAAGTAAGACATCCAGTAGGTCTACAAGGGCTAGATCAACTAGATGTCAGAAGATCAGTAGAAAATTCAATAAACACATGAAATTTTTTCTCAAAGGAGGGGGGTCATGTTCCTATGATGATGAGATAGTGGGAGACATCGAGGTGCCCTTAAGGTACAAACATCTAGTGAAACAATGGGTGCCTAGGGATATTCCTCAAGTAAACACTGATTTTTGTGTGAATGAGAGGATATATAGAATTACATCATCATCATTGCATAGATTGGGGTTGTTTTGCATGGGCAGCATAAAGGTTGGATACGATAGATGTACATAATTGATGGAGTATGTTGGACCCTCTTACAACTAACGTGATTGGATGTGCCTGGTCCAATATACATGAAGTATGCATAGATATGGGTTGTTAGCGAATTATATACAACTGAAAGACAAAGCTCAAAATAAAGAGCAATGTTGTACATGGATGGAAGGCCAAAAGAAATTGGTAATATTGCGGGGTTTATAAAC
This sequence comes from Pseudotsuga menziesii, assembly GCA_001517045.1. Classification (NCBI taxonomy): domain Eukaryota; kingdom Viridiplantae; phylum Streptophyta; class Pinopsida; order Pinales; family Pinaceae; genus Pseudotsuga; species Pseudotsuga menziesii. The sequence goes on along the minus strand of LPNX010790686.1, from coordinate 14,199 downwards.
AGTACACAACCGGGGTCTACAATTAAGCAACCCAATTGCATATTTGAGTCGCGTGAAGGAAACCGTGTCTTTGTATGTGCAATTAAATCAATAGCTGCTAGCAAAAAACTTCTTACTAATTACAATTTGAATCATGTAGATACAAACATGGTTAGTATGGTTGTGGTACATCCAACAATTTAACCAACCTTTTATTAATTATTTTAACATCTATAGGATTTTTCATTAGCATATAATTGTAATTTTATACTTTTCTCGTTTCATTAGGTAATTTTTAGTATGTTTTTGATGCATGGTTCTCTCAAGGGCACCTCCCTCTCTGTAGATGTTTGTCGACCCGAGTCAAGGCGGCAGGTATACATCGATATTGCCAATGTAATAAATTTAGGATGGACATATATATATGTTGTTATGTATTTTCATTAGTATATTCGGTTCATTTATATAATCTATCTATTTTCCATGCTGAGTGTTGATCAGGGAAGCCAACTGGCTATTGATCAGTTGACTACAACATCGGGGAAACAGGAAAATTATGAATGCAATTCTCCATTTCAAATACTTTAAAATTGTAAACATGTATATCATGTAGTATAATGTTTATTTTTTTATGTATTTTATCATTTTTATGTTTGCGTTAATGATGATAATGCTGTCTAACATTTTTGTAGGTTGACCGGGGAAAGTCCCCAACTGTTGATTAGATGACTAGAGAATCGAGGAAACCAGTAAACCTAAATGTAATTCCACATTCTAAATACTTAAAAAATGTACACATATAAAACATGTACCATAGTGTTTATTTTTTTTCTATATATGTTAGCTTTTACATATTGCGTTCATTGGGATAATGTTCTCTATTTTTTTTGCAAGTGGTTGATCGAGGTAAGTCCCCAGCTCTTGATCAGACCACAAACTCATCTAGGAATCAGGTAATCCTACATGCAATTCTATGAATCTATCATGATAGACAATTTTTGTTAATATAATTGTTTGTACACTCAATTGCATCAAATACTAAGCAATTTTTTATATATTTTTGTTCCAGACAGGGGATTCAGTTTATGAAACACCGCCTCAGCACTCTTAATATAATGAGGTCTCCTAGTTGATGAGAGATAGTGAAATTAGAGGATCTGTAGACCCATTGAGGGTGCTACAGAAGACCAAGGAAAAACAAAATGAGGAACTAATTCTTCTTACATTGAGAGTTCCACAAACAAGGGAGATCGAAAAAAGGATTCAATAGTTGTTACAGAAACATAAACAATTGGAAGTAAGTTCTCGAATAATAATATAAATTCATTTATAAGAACTTTCTAATATTTAATTTTATATTCTATTGAACTTATAATACAATGATTTGAATTTACAGCATGTTATGGAGATTAGTGACTAGTGCTCAAGGCAATGTTGGTCCCAGTGACCAAACCACTCCATTTACACCACATACTACTCCCATATTGTCCACTAAATAGTTGGCAACACGCTCTGTGACACCCTTGAGGCCAGCAGAGGGTGCAGCCGATGCTGCCCCTCCCACAACCAATGCTGCAGAAGAAAGGGTGGATGCAGGGTTAGATAGAGATATGGCTGAATTTCCTGGATCTTGTCGTGTCACTAGCATTGGTTCAATAGTGTGTACATTTTTGTTGAATGAAGAACTAATTCCAATAAAGATAGAGGGGATTCTTAGTGATTATAGATAATTCAATTTAGTTTTTATAATGTGTGTCTAATATACTGATATTATTTTTTAATGTTGGCTAATGATGGCATTAATGTTTTGCAGGAAATGATATATTTTATAAACATATAATGATTTTGGCCTTGGAGATATTCGGGCCCACCATCCGCACAATGTGGAACAAGCAACCAAAATCTTTAAAGGATGATCTGACTAATCGCTTGGTTGGTCTATTCGGAAAAGATACCTTTGATACATCAAAGGTCCTAAAAAAGGCTGGAAAACATTAGAATATTGTCCGAGAGAAGTATAGGGTTCACCTAGAAAAGTACCCTAGGTATGAGTGCCCTCCAATGATTCCATCTATGGAGTGGAAATCCCTAGTGGAAGATGGAAAAGAGAAGGTCCTGAGAAAATCAGGAAAGACACCACCAGCTGGAATAGGGAGGTATGCAATACATTCCAAAATGTAGTGGTAAGCCTTATTATTACTAGTTTTTATATCAAATTTGGTACATCGACTAACATATTTAAAAACTTGATTAGGCTCTCGGACGCATATAAGGCCACCAAGGAAAGAATTGGAAAAATTGGCCAAACAAACTTGGGCCTGGTGGTTACTCGAACTTGGTGGCCCGATATGTAAGTAGTGCAAAACCTGAATCCGCATCCAAATATCATACAGATAATTATTTTCATTTTGTTATGGAAAAAAATGTAAAACTATTGACATCATGAAAATATGAAGGCCAACCGGTTCAAAGAATTTCCCAGAGAGGATTACATGAAGCTTGGATTCAAACAAGGCTTTGACGTCGTTGTTGAACACCAAAGAAGCTTGTCTGGGCATACTACACGATCTTCTACTGATCCATCTAATGCACTGTAGGTATACAAAAAATGTATAGTTTAATGATAATTTATTAATGTTCATGCAATTTATTCCTTATAAATAAATTAACATAAATTATTTATTCCTTTTTGAGAAGGAAAGTAATGATCCCATTCATGTCGAGGATGTACATGTCTAGATAGACGAAGATCATGCTTTGATTCCTGGTAATGAATTTATTAATGTGCTACTATTTTTTATAGACCATTGCAGCTGATGAACATTAATTCTAATTCTACACAATTCAACTACAGAGCATGTAGATGCAGATAACACTGAACGGGTTAAGCCTGTGCAAGATAATGTTGAACATGCTGATATGCCCATGGCAGGTAAAAACACACATTCATAATGTTTTTTTAAATGAATTGCTCGTATTTATCAAAATATAAATATATTAATGAAATATTTTGACATTATTGCAGAAATTCATTGCCCCTCACCGGAAGTTCAACCTTGCGAGCAGACTAGTGGCGAGACTGAGGATCAGATTCTAGAAGATGTGACTCAAACTAAATATTTAAATAGAATAAAAGTAAAAAGGAAGTGACTAAACAAATTTTGAGTAATTCTTATTTATAATAAAAAAAATCATGGTTTTTTCGTCTGTTTCATGAATGAATGCTTTAATGAATGGTTTACTGATTTTTTTTATCTGCCATTGACTAAATGAATGGTTTAACGAATGATTTAATGAATGGGTTTTTCAGCTATTGAATGATTGAATGGTTTAATGAATGGTTTAATGAATGATTTAATGAAAACATCTTTCAACTATTGAGTGAAATAATTTGCAGTAGATGCATTGTTATTTGCATTGTAGATGCATTGCTATTTGGATCGTGAAATAGTTTAATAAATTGTTATTTGCAAGTAGATGCATTGGGTCTTGGGAGTTGAGAGTGATGTGAGGGGGGGAGGGGCCATAAGAGCTTCCACCTTCATGTGGTTGGTCATGTTTAGTAGAAAATATTAAATTATTCTCGAAACAGAAAGGAGTTCAATGAATGGTAAGGAAGAATACATTAAAAAACATATATTTCTTTAATTTTAGTGTATAATTTTCACTATTGCTAGTTGACTCCTCCACTGAAACTTGTTATAGATAGAGTTAAGAAACATTTCCATAGTTAAGAGGCAATAAATGGTGTTTTGATGAGATCGATGTCCTTATATACATAGTGTTTTTGGTTATCCATGTTTTATTGGGTGATCTATTATTAACAATTAATTTACTTGAATAGTTGAATAGAATTGTAATTTACATTGTAATAGTATTGTATTTATTTAGATTGGTTTTGTTATTTTCATAAACAAAAATAAATTTATTTGATGGGTCCTAACAGGAAACTATTGCAACAGGACAAAATATGAAGTATGTTGAATGATGTTTTGAAAGGTAAAGCATATGAAGACAGTGTGAAGCTCCACAAATCAAGGTATAATTATGTTTTATTTTGTTTGATTGAGCTGTGTATTGGGTATTTATGCATGTGCACACACATACATTTAGTTGATGATGATGATTACCATACATTGAGGTGAACTTTGTTCTATCTGATCTAAACAATTACCTTAAATAATTTGATTTATTAGGATAACTGGCCCCTTGGTAATACTTTACCAATTCCATATAGCTATCAATTCCATATGTACATGAAAATATATGGGAAATGGCCTTTTGTCGTCGAAACACATGGCTATGAATTACATTTTATTCATTCAGCATATTGTTTGAACATTGAATCACCCAAGTCAAACTTATATGCATGTGCATGACATTGAATTGAAGGATCATGAGAGGACACACTATTTTCTTTGTGGGTGAGTCCTGCTTTCTTTGTTTTATTTTAAATATAAATTCTAAATAAGGACTTATTTTTGCATGTCAAATTACACCAAGATATCTTCCACTTGTAAAAATGTCCTCAAGAAAGAAATGATGGATGATGACAAGTAGAAGCAAACCCCAACCTCCAAAATCCCATAAGATGCAATGTTTAACCTTGTCCACAAAAGTGTCCAAGAGAAGGACTCTCCAAACTGGAAGGAAACCTTAACTTATGTTGTGTCTCCCCTAAGTCACCTTTAAGAAAGATTCCCCTCCAATAATATTCATATAGAAACAAAAAAACAACTTCTAAGAGATATCGGTTTCTATATATCCAATGGAGTGATCCAATACTCAATTAATATAGAAACAAGGCCTTCCTTTAGTGAAAAGTATCCTTAAAGGCCAAGCGCTTGCTGAAAGAAGACTTTCACTGGTGTCCTCAATCCTATGTAGAAATAGTTGAAATACCTCGTAAATGGAACTGGATTCCTCTAAGGATGACTTATGTGGATTTGATCAACATTTTTAAGCCTCATGTGATATATAGAGGATCCTTTATAACACATCAATGTTTCCATACTTCTTCATTGCTGAGTTTTTTCCCCCTAGATTGTACCTTCATTATGCTAGAAAAGGTGCACAAAACTCTTGAAACATGAGTCAAAGGTGGATTAGCCCTCAATGAAAGTGAATACTATTAGGATATTTAGACACTTAGGATTTAGTTAAGATCAACTTGTGTAATATATCCATTAGGTAAAAGTGTGTTTCTTTATTATGCATTAGTATGCATTTGTAAATATTCTAATCCAATGATCACGATATGTTCTAGACATAGAGTGATCTGATGATTCAACTTTTCTTAGATCATATCTACCATTGATCCGTGGCTTAACACCCGATTAGTCCATGATCTCTATTTAAAGAGCATGGAGGGTCCTTGGCTAGTTGATTGATTATGAGAAGCTCATGTAAATTTCTTTCTTTTGCATAATAAATTGCTCCAAGTAGCTATTTGGCTAGTGCCATGGACTGTTTCCCTCTCGAGGTTTTTAACCACGTGACAAACATTGGTGTGTTGATCTGTGATCTATTTGTGTGAAGTGGTTGCTGAAGGTGTTCGGTCTTTTGGGAGTACCTTGTGTACTTGAACATGGTATCAGAGCAACAGGTCAAGGGTTCAAAACTCACTCGGCTCGTGTTGGGTGGATATTGTTGGACATTGGTTTTAACACTCCCCATGAGTTTTGCGACATGGACTAATCACCTCCTAAGATCCTAACTCTGGCGATTGTGATGGAAATTAACATCTGCAGGTTTTGGTGTAACAAAAAACCTTACATGGTAGCAGAGTAGAGGTCTCAGGTTCAATTCCCCTGAGCTACACCGGAGGTGGGGTGTTAGAGTATTGACTACCTCCACATGGTATCAGAGCGTTTATGAAGAGCCATTTTTAGTTTTGATCAAGATCTGGAACAGGTGTTGCTTAAAATTTGAAAGGGTTTCTGGTTCTATATTTTTTGTGCATTTGTGGCCTATGGAAGCTATTCCATTGTGTCCAGAGTGCTGTTTCTATTGAAAAATATTTTTCGTTTCATCTAAAACTATATCTGTTTGTTCCAGAAACACCCATTTCGGCAAATCTGAAGGTATAATGTTACAGTGATGGATTTGTTTTATTTTTTTTAAATCTCTCATAGCTTATCAGTTTATTATTAGACCTTTACTATTTTATTCTCGGTCTGTTTCCTTCCTTAGATATGTATGGTATTTGTCGTGCACCTTGCGCGATCGCGGCGAATCAGAAACAACAAGGGAAAGTTTTTTTTCTTGTCTTCTTGTCTACGTATGCTCTTTGTCGTGCACCTTTTGCGATCATAGAAAATCAGAAACAACGAGAAAACTTGAAAATGTAGGCTTTATGGGTAAGCTAACCAAGATCTAACCCCACCCATAGTGTGGAAAAGTTTTTTTTTTTGTGATTTGCAGGAAAAAAGGAAAGCACGGAAAACGAGAGAGAAGAGTAAAAAAAACCCCCCTTCCTCTTTCCATTACTTTACGTACCTTTTAAACTTAGCTCACTTGGTCCAAAGTTGCTTTATTCCTTAATAGGTCTTGAGTTCAAGTCTTATTAAGCTACTTTTTAGTGCATGCAATTTATATTTTTAAGTTACTTTATTGTAAAAGTGCATCTCACTTAAATAAAATAAAATAAAAAGTGAGTCACTTAAGTCTTTTAATTTATTGCCGCAGTATTTAAAAGTAACACTATTGTAAAAGTGAACATCACTTATTTTACAAAAGTGATTCACTTAAAAAAAACAACTTTATTGTAAGTGATTGTCAAAGGTTCATCTTGGGAAGAAGGGGGGTTCTTTTTTTAGTTGGTCAAGTTAATATCTGCCATGTCACTATTGGGGAGATCTTCAACATTTTCTTTGATCAAGCATAACTTCATCATTCAGAATCAGTTTTCAGTGCCTTTTTTTTAAACTGCATATTTTTTCGAGCTCTTTACATCCAGATAGTTAGTTTCTATTCTTTTAACCATTATTTTATAGTATGGTCGCCCCTTATGATATTATACTTACAAGTTCTAACTATTTCTCATGGAAGTCTCATATGGAGAATGTTCTGCGAAGTAGGGAAATTTTTAGGATAACCTCAGGGAAAGAAACATAACCCACTGATGATGATAAGATAATTAAATGGGAAAATAGATGTGATGAAGCTCGTGGATTGATTGAGATGTCAATCTCTAATTATTTGTGATTCCACATATCTGGAATTGATGAACCTGATATAGCTTGGGAAAAGTTGGAATCTTTGTTTGGTAAACACAATGAAATTTGGGGTCATCAACTTGAGAATGAGTTGATTTCCTTGAATCCAAATGATTTTTCATGCATTCAAGACTATTTATCTAAGTATAAAACTCTTAGACTCTTATGTGCAGAATGCAAGATTAAGAAAGAAGACAAACAATGTATTTATCATATTCTTTCCAAACTTGGAACTGCATATTCTATTTTTGTATCTACATTCTACTCCATGAAAGAATGCTTGACTGCAGCTAGCTATCAAGAGCATAGTCTTGAATCCTTTTGTGATTCCTTAATTAGAGAGAAATAAAAGCTCATTCATCTTGGAATAATTAATAATGCAGATACATGTGGGAAAGCTTTATTGTCCCAATAGAAAGAAAAATCAAAGCCTCCCAAGAAGTAGAATATCGAGCCGTAGTTAATGCAAGTCAGGAAACTTTATGGCTTCGACAGATCCTTTCAGAGTTTGGATTCGAGCAGCAACAACCTACTCCACTTTGGTGTGACAATCAAAGTGCCATCAAGCTTGCCAAAGATCTAGTTCTACATCAGCGCAGCAAACACATTGAGCTACACATGCACTTCATCAAAAATCTTGTTGATGATCGTGTTATTAAAGTGCTTTATTTCCCTCCAGATGATCAAGTTCCAGACATCTTCACCAAGTCTCTTACAGAAGCAAAGTTTTCTAAACTCCAGTCTATGTTAGGAGTTCAGGAATGTGTTTTTAAGGGGGGATAGGCTCTAATGCCTCCTTCCTTCTCCTACTAGTGTCACTTTTGTAAATCCTTCAATCCTATCCCAAGTTGTTCTGAAAGGGGGATGTTAGGATATTTAGACACTTATGAGCTAGTTAAGATCAACTTGTGTAATATATCCGTTAGGTAAAAGTGTGTTTCTTTAGTATGCATTAGTATGCATTTGTAAATATTCTAATCTGACGGTCACGATATGTTCTAGACATAGAGTGATCCAATGATTCCACTTCTCTTAGATCATACCTACCATTGATCTGTGGCTTAACACCCTATTGGTCTGTGATCTCTATTTAAAGAGCATGGAGGGTCCTTCGCTAGTTGAGTGATTATGAGAAGATCAAGTAACTTTCTTTCTTTTGCATAATAAATTTCTCCAAGTAGCTATTTGGCTGGGGCCATGGACTATTTCCCTCTCGAGGGTTTTAACAACATGACAAACATCGGTGTGTTGATCTGTGATCTATTTGTGTGAAGCGGTTGTTGAAGGTGTTCGGTCTTTTGGGAGTACCCTATGTACCTGAACAAAGACAAGCCAATAGGGCCAACGCTTCTGAAAAATTCACCCTACAGTGCTTAAAAATCAACATAATATCCCATGTGAGCTTCCTATAAATGATAATGTTGAAGTTCTACTATTGATTCGATGCCAAGAGATAGTTATTTGCTGCTACAATATGCCCAAAAACAATTTTATGCTATTGTTCTTTACACATATCTGACCCAACCATGGTATTTTGAAACCTATTTTTGTGTTATACCCATTAATTTTCCCTAGATTTCAAGGTTTAGATCCATTATCATCAATACATCTTCCCAAAACTGGATTACCTCTCACTAGGAGGTCAATAGGGCTGAGAAATGATTTTATGGACCAGTATGTGCCCAACAACAGGGATATTTAGGGTCATTATTGTTGTTCATTACACCAGAATTCCCATAGACATGGATTTACTTCTCTAATATCCACAAACTCTACCCAGAAAAAGCTCAAAGCCATATCATACTTTATAGATATCATTATTTACTACTAATACTTATTATAAAAAGTTCCCAGGTCTATGTTTTAGCCACTTTACGTAGGTTTCCAACCGTGGTAATTCTACAAACATAAATATAATTAATTAGAATTAATTTAAAAGTCAATAAATTAAGCTTAGCATCAAATGGAAATTTAAAGGAAAAACCTATTAGCTAGAATGGCTTTGGTACCAACGTAGCAACAAAAGTGCTAAATTAACATAAATTAACATATTAATTTCCTTTCTCTTCCTAGAGATCTGGTATTTCCTTATCTTCATTTATCTTAATTAGTAGTCTCAACCTTGAGACCTACCATTTGCATGCCATTGTAGACTCTCTGAGTAGGAATATACCATTCTATTATCTTTCCCAACCTCTATGCTTGGCTACGGCCATCTACCGCTCATGTAGCATTTCAATCCATTTTATGAATACCCTCTCAAAAACTATGAAACTACTTTGTCTAGATGTATATGTAAATCTTGTGCTTGTTAGTCCAAACTTAATATTTTTGACAATACGTGTTTGTATGTAAACACTATACTGAGTATGTGCCCTACTTGTTTCAAATGTATTATTGGTATGCTTTATTAGGAAGTGATTCTTTACTAGTTATTTAATTAACAAACATCATTTCAAGTTACTGAGCAGTTATTCATGCAAATGAAGCTTCAAGATAGGACCTTGAGTTTCTTCTATTGTATCCTGCATTTATGCCAGAAACTGTACCCTTAATTTCCTATATACAAGTTCTCTTTAGTCTCATATCGCTCTCTTATTAGGGTTACATTTTGTATGAATGGTCAAAGGCAGTTGGTTGGTAACCTCACTCACGTTCCATCCAATGAGAAACCTATGAACCAAATGGCCCAATTGAATGAATTGAAGGGACTCAAGAGTGAAATGAGTTTTCATGAATAATGCAAGCTTGATTAAACTATAATATTATAACCCTACAAAACTTTGATATTTTATGCTTCAGACTGTAAATATTTGTGTCAAGACCTCATGCTACAAAAATATACAATCTTACAAGCCTCATCCTCCATAGATCCTACAGATCAATTTCTGATCAAAATTGGGCATTTTAGTATCCTTTCCCAATCATCATTCTGATTCCACATGCCAAGTCTTCCATTTGATTAAATATTATAGTGAGAAGTTTTGAAGCTATCATAGTTAAAGACAAGAACCACTCTCAACCAATGGAAAACCTCAGAGTGGTAAGGGTCTTGAAGATCTTCATTCTTATTGCATATTTATTTTTGTGCTTGTGATGAGCTGAGCTCTATTTTCATCCCCCGTTTAGTCCCATAATCCACTGTTGGTATTTTTATTTAACTCTGATGCTGGAAAAGGTAAATTGGGTAGATTTCATCACCATGATCCTACTTCAAGTGCTTCATTTCTATCCTTTTAGTGATCAAGTGTGCTTATCACCTTTATCCTTAGTTGTCCAAGTGTCTGCTTAGGCTGTATGTAGTATATCTTTGAAATATGAGAACAATGTTCATAGATTCCCGAGATTCATATAATTCCATAGGCCTTAAAATAACTTTCAAACTCCCTAGGTGACGTGTACCCCTTGGTAATTCAATTCCTTGATCAATCATAAACATAATGCTTGGGTACCATTTGTTTAGGTTGTTTCTTGTCCTCTTCCTACAGTGGATTTTAAGCATTCAATTTTATACCTCCTAGCTATTCTTCACATGTATAGAATTAGATGGGTTTTAGTGTCTGATGCAAATAGCCTGGCTTCGAGGTTATTTCTCAAGGAAAAAATGTTTTTATTAAAGAAAGTCCATTTGCAACCATGACTTTTGATAATGTTGTGAGCTATAATAGGCAATTAGCTGAAATTTTGATGTTGTACATCTATTTAAATAGAATTGTAGTTTGAATTAATTCCTTGCTTGGTCGGTTTTCATATCCTTAGGAGTTTATCTACATTCCATTTCATAGGCTTAGGAAAGACTAAGAAGGTTACATGGATTCTCATCAAACAATGCTTTCTTGAGGTTTCTGACTATTTTTTCATCTAGGTAGTTACCTAGAAGTTGACAATAATATACACTAAACATAAGAGACTGTTTCTGAAATTCTCTCAGTATAGGTATCTGTAGGAAGTGAAATTTATTCTAGTGTGATGGTTTTCAAAACTTCCTATTTTAGCTATGTTGTCTAGACTCTATACTGGTAACAATTTTTTTATCCTTGTTTGTGATTGTAAATTAAAATTATAATCTAGTATTTTGAAATTTTGAACATTATATACTTATAACATAGAGTAACATTAAGTCAGTTTACAATACAATAATGCTGAGAAGAAAGCTATCTTAGCCAATGTTTTTCCTTTGTGTATAATTTCATGACTATTCTAAACGTTGGTATTAGGTAAAGAAATGGATTTCATAATTTTCAAAACCTTATAATTTGTGTTGAAATCCTAAGAAGAAGAGGTAAACCGTGCTCCTACCCTGGATTACTCTAATGTTATGTCATTTGTTGTGATCTACTTAGATATGACAATATTAGTAATCATGTGTATTTTTCAAGTTGCAATTTAACATCCACAAAAGGAATAACTACACAGTCACCAATCGAGAATGGTTAGAAATCATGCATGACATTTAAAAATTCTGATATTATTTGCTTCCTAGTCCTAAGACCTTTTGAACTACCATTTTAGAATCTGGAAATCATGTTCAAGTTAGTGTTAAGTTATTTGAGTTGTTTGAGTTAAGATCATTCAATTAAGTTCATCAAGTTAGTCTATTTAAAGACTGACATAGTAAAAGACCTAACATTATAAGAGATTCAATAATGTAATAGTTAAAACACGGGGGCTTCACTCAGTGAACCTCTCACATAGCACGTGCAATCATGGAATATTAAAGAATACCCTTAATTTATGTAGATATTTGTCTAAAATCCTTTTGTTTAAACCCCCTCCCAATACGTGAAAACTCCCCACCACCCCTTTTTATACCCTAATCCTTATAACTCCCTTTAACCCCCAACCCTAAACACCTCATCCCCCCCAATACCCGCAATATATTGGCCCGATTTTTAAGAAATTAAAAAACCACAATATGAACTAACGTGCTAGGATATTGGTCAACATGGGAATCCCCCATGAGTTAAAACTTAGGTTATCTAAGGTTGAATATCACATTTTGTCAGAGCCTCATAATAAGACATTGAACTAATTAGCCAAAAACATTTGAAATCAAAGGGTAAACTAACTTGTGAATGGAAACCTTTCAAATGAAATAATTTTTTGAAAAACATTGGAGAGCATGACTGCTGAGTTTTGAATAGGTCATTCATTTTATCAATTGAAATATTTTTTTGGTATGAATAGGGATATCAAAATTGTTAGGTTTGGAATATGCTCATGGGAATATACACCTTTCTAAATATCCCTAGGGTGCAAACAAACCAATTAGTGCAATGTGCACTAACAACTTCTCTTTAATATTCATACCGTTAAAAAAGAATTGATCTCTTAGATATGTGTCATAAGGTATTTCACCACTATGCATATGTCAGTCATGCATATATTGGTAAGGTTGTTATTTAAGAGCACCTTCTAGGAAATTTTCACACTCTAGTACAGACTCTAGAGTAGTGAGTGATGCATGTATTGTTGAGTTTGTTCTTCAGGAGAATCTTTTGGGAATTATCGACACTCTAGTATAGAGTAGTCATTGCTTCATAAATTTTGTTAGCTTATTTTCCTACATTATGAGGGATTAGGTGGCACTTTATTGAATCCATAATTATCATCCTTGATTTTTTTTCTCATATTGACCCAATCGTTGGGGATTCAAGCAGGGTGCTCATGGTGATTCAAGAAGGAGGAGAGATAATATTTGGTGGTGTTGATCCTAATCACTTCAAGGGTAAACATCAATATGCTCCTGTTACTCGAAAGGGTTACTAGAAGATATGGGTGATTCCATGAAGATGGGTAACACTTTTTGGCCAAATTTGGCGATGAAAACCTGATTTTTTGCTCATGTGCTAGATAGAAGCCCTCAAAATGCATATATGCCATGTGAATTTTGACTTGCAGTAAAAAAACAAATTGTAGAATATTATGTTGGCTTCATGGTTATATTTTTTTTAAAATATTCCGATGTAATTTAATGTGTGAATTTTTTCATTTAATGAACTGTGTGACCTTAAAAATTTGAAGAGGCTAATAAGTGGCTCGTGTCCACGTAGAGTAATTCAATCTTGCATTAATAATTTTAAAAAACTATTTATATGAGCATGATCTACATAAAATGCAGTGTGATGTGCATATTTTTTGTTAATTTTTTTTCGCATTATACAATTATTTATTATTTTTCGAAAGTGACCACATTCGATTTCAGCATCGTTTTAAACACATATTTGTCCACGTAAAGAAATTTTTTCTATTTTTTCAAAAATTGAAAAACCAAAGATACCCTTTTGAAGAGGACACGTCGATATGTGATGTGTGCATTTCTAAGAGTTTTTTGGCTGTGTATATTTAACTCTGAGGATTTTTCTTTGAGCTGCTTCGAAGTTGCAGTGTGGTTTTCTAAGTATAAGTTTTAGAAGTAATTAAAAAATAAATATCATATGAATACCAAAATGCGTGTATGATACGTCAATGGATAGAAGATTCGTTGGTGAATCTATCGGCATCAACTCCACTCAGTTATGTGCTAGGAATGGTAGGGTTTACACCTCTTCAAGGCACAGGAAATTTCCCATTTGTTTGAATGAGGGCTAAGTCTTTTTTTTTAAGCCCTCGACCGAGGTATTTAAATACCTCGTTTGAGGTATTAATAAGACCTCGACCGAGGGTTTGTAAAGCCCTCGATCGAGGGTTTAAAAACCCTCGGTCGAGGTATTATTAATACCTTGACCGAGGTATTAGCTCGGTTGAGGTCCTTTAAAACAAGAGTGAATTCGAACATTAATCACACTCCAACTACAAAATTAAATGTGTTTCCCACCAAATTTTTTATAAAAATCTATATAATCATGTAATTCATACTATTGCCTTAGAATTTCATTGAAAAAACTTTGTTTTGACATGCAAAGTTAGCATTGTAGATTGTGTTATAGGTATCAGTTTGGATTGTTGATCAATCACAATGGGAAGCAGCCAACGTCGAACAAGAAGAAATGAGAGAAATCAA
>LPNX010790685.1:205227-311219 GCA_001517045.1 Pseudotsuga menziesii | reverse complement strand
ACAACTTGCAAATGATCCTTTGTATATTTAGCCAAAATGCCTAGCTTTTGAAAGATCCACTAAATGAATCTATGTATTTAGCATAACCTATCCTTTTGATAAGGAAATTGAGAAGCTCTATCTTCATCAAAACACATTAGATAGAACACTTATCCCTCATATTTTATTTGTTATACAAAGCTAACAATGTATAGAAATCAGAGTAACAATGTCGAGCATAATATCAATCACTACACGTAACATAGATTCTATGCGTATAATCCCTTCAGCATCTGCGGACACAATTCTCATGTTTATAGATTCCCATTGATTATCTGGATTTCGATTGCTAAACTCAAATTCAATTCCATGTAAGATAAAGATTTATACAGATGACTTACTCTTCCATCAGATTAAAACAAGCTAATAAATTATATTTTCACTGTTATTCAACTCAAAGACTTCATATAGAAAATCACTCCGTTTCTTATTTAATTTTCTGAGCCTGTCATACAATGTAGAGATCGAGCCTGTCATATTTACTTTAAGATCTTGGTATGAATAACAGCAGCAAGCAGTCTTTGATTGGAAGCATCTTTTTAGTCAGTACTTTAATTCTTCATTTATTTTCAGAGTCTTCTAACATGTATTGCTCTAAACCCATCGGTATAGTTGCTTCTTAGAAAAAATATTCTTTAATTGATTTTATTAAACTGGGGCTAATATTTATTGATAGGCATCAACCTTGGGAAGTCCACAGTTAGTTACTAGATGATTGGAAAATATCACAAGAGGGGAAATAAACTTTCGATTAGGACTTATGGGAGATGCATTTGTTGCGGGCCAGGTACCCAACACAAGTCCAATACTTGCATCACAAGTTTACATAGGTTGAATATTTCTGTGATTTGAAGGAGTGGTCAAAGCCAGATTCCATTGGATGTAAATCCATATGCTTGGATTTTTTCATTACATAGTGGAGGCATTGATCACAATGTTTACGTAGCATTGGCCACAGTTTTTTAAATTTTGGGACAAAGATGCTTCGGAACATCCTTGTGTAGCAAGTGAGTTCCTTTGCATTCTGGTATAATTGACAATGGACTGTGACTGGATTACGACTCACAACACTCTTGAACGATCCCTTCGGCTAAGAAATCACCAGTAGGAGGATCCTGCCCCCAACAGTCTGCTTGCACGGAGAGACACTCCACCGAGGGGCAAAACATGTCTCACTGCCTCCGCTGTACCATTAAATCAAGACCTCGTTGACATTTGACACGGTTTTGTCTTGACAAACATGCATACAGATGAAAATGTAGTCAAATTCAGTTGAAACCGAGCTGCTTGAGAATTTAAATAGTATATGACATCGATGTGAATAGAAACCTACCCATGAAATTTGATTCGCATGCCCTTCCCGTTCCATCTTGACATTGCATTAGTACATCACTAATAAATATTATAACTTAATATAACGGGGGTTTTCCAGTTTTCGGTACTATTTGTTGACATTAATATTGACTCTGCAACAGCTTACAACCCATGATCTTTTGGATTCTTCACTGCGTCAAGAATTTGAAACCAACAGATCATGGACAATTTAGATAACTGTGAAAGTGAATTATCTTATCGGAATTCTCCTTCATCTTTCTCACTCGACACTGCATTAGTGCATTATAATCAATTTTATATGGATAATATGCCAGGGGTAGGGTAGCGTTCCTGTTTCTTATTCTGTGCCCCTTTCTAGCTCTATTTATTGACAATAATACGGATTCTACAACAACTTGCAGTTATCAGAATACCTTCATTCCCATACTAAGGCAACTTTTACGGTATGGAATCTGGTAAGAAACATCTAAGATGTAGACACTGGGAAATGTTTCTTGGGTTCTTCTAACCCAAAAAAAAATCAATATAATTTTAGCTTGTTGCTAGAGATTCACCCACAACTTTAAAAAAAATTAGAATACAGAAAAAAGGAAAAAATAAGAAAATAACATAAATTCAGGAGAAATTTCCATTCTTTCTATTATTTGTAAATATTTAAAAACTATATATCAATAAGATAATATATGCCATTGCCCATTTCCAAAAATTCTGAAAGTGACATTTTCAAGATACCTGCTCATCTTGAACTGTGACCATTTCAGATAACACATTGGTTTCTCTGTTTCAGGTTGCTTACGTTGAAAGCGATTAATTTATTCTGAACAATTTTACAGTATGATATGTATACAAACACACAACAATCAGAATATTTTTTATTTTAGAAATCATCATATATTAGTTCATGGAACAAAGAGTTACGTCAATCTAACAATGGGTTTAGAAGGAAGTTCCCTTCCTGTGAAAACTAGAAACACTAACATTTGAGCCTGTGTTGCAATAGGTATCCCACTATTAGTAAAGGGATATACAACTCCTCTTGAATCTTGTTTCTTTGGAATCCATGGATCAGTCTTTGGGCAACAAGCTTCTCTATCTCCTCAATCTCTACTGGAGGCTCCCAAGGCTTAAAAGACCATGCATCCTTGTCAAAATTATCATCTCAGCTTACAACTACCTACCGTTTAGAAAATAATAAAACACACTTTCCAGTCCTTACCATATTTGTTTCCTCGTATATCAATTTCCTGCCAGTTAATGTGTGATGGTCCTTGAAAATAGGCTGTCTGACTACTAGTTACTCTGCCTTATAAATCATGAAATGAAAAACTATGCAAATTGCTGAATCACAGAGCATCCTCACATGAGTGAATCACAGAGTCTTCTAACATGTATTTCTCTAAACCCATCGGTATAGTTGCTTCTTAGAAAAAATATTCTTTAATTGATTTTATTAAACTAGGGCTAATATTTACTGATAGGCATCAACCTTGGGAAGTCCACAGTTAGTTACTAGATGATTAGCAAATATCACAAGAGGGGAAAGAAGCTTTCGATTAGGACTTATGGGAGATGCATTCTTGCATCCCAAGTTTACATAGGTTGAAGATTTCTGTGATCTGAAGGAGTGGTCAAAGCCAGATGCCATTGGCTATAAATCCATATGCTTGAGCTTATCAAACTTTATTTAGTGTTAGCATATGCAAGAGTCTTCAACATTAACTTCCTCAAGGTTTCTATGGAAACAGGTATGTGCTAGCATAGGATGAAACCACTGGAAAGGAAGTCTCAGAGAGCTCCACAACCAACCCCCTACAACCCCCCATCAAGTACTGGAATCCAAACACAACTAAAACACGACCTCTAAATTGGGAAGATTATAAGCACGCACCACAACCAACATGTTGTGGTTAGCAGGTTGGTATTCGATGGATTTCCTCATGGTTTCTCCTTCAAGATCATGGATGGTGTTCTTCAACACAAATTCTTCATTAAACTAGCTTAGTTTCTAGCGGCGGCTTCAACTGACGAGCTTTACTCCTCACGAGCAGATCTCAACACAACTCCATTCTTCTCTAAAGTGGTGGATCTACTCTCTACTCTCCTACTACTAAAGAGGCTTCCTCCTGCTCTTCACTCTTTGAAGAGGCTAGGTTAGGGTAAAGTCTTTCTACCTTTGTCCCAAAACCATTCTTCTCTTCAACACCTAGAATCTAGGGTTAGATAGGTTGCATTTTGCATGTTAGACTAGGTTAGTTAGGAAACTCCAAAAGGGTTGCCCTAGCAACCTCTCCTTTTCATCCTCTCCTTCTTCTCTCCATTTTATCCTCTCCTTCTTATCCTTCACGTCCTCCCTTCTTGGCCTCTTCCAAGGATAGGCTTGCCTTATCCTCAATCGGCCTCCCTTTATCTCTCCTCTACTACTCTTGCTTAGACCTAAACCTCCTCCTACCAGCCCTCCACCTTCATTAGTAGCCCCTTTTCACCCTCGACCAGCTCCTTTAGGCCTCGTTCCTTCCTCCTCTCACCTTTTCCAGACCTTGACCCTTTTACCACAGGCTGCTACAGCCCATGGCCACTCCTTAAACATCCTTGGGCTGCTTGTTTAGTGCCTTGGCCCCTCCTCTAGGTCTGGAACAGACCTCTGCTAACTTCCTTCTACCCTCGGTCTGCCATTTTAAGGCCTTGTCCAATGCCTTATCAACCCAAAGGGCAGCCCTTTTAGTTGTTGCCCATCCTATACTTGGTCTGCATTTTATAATACCCCCCTTTAGGGTACTCTAACAGTCATCCAACCCTGCATATAAAAACATTACAAGCAACTGTTAGTTAATGAATATATATGTACTACTGCTATTGCTTCAGAGTTCGTTTGCAAATGCGTACTGAATTCTATTTTATGGACAGACCTAATACTAATTGATAAATACTTTGGAAAATGACCAATAATTGTTGAATATCATGCATTTCTAAATTACATGTAACTGCCATCTATATTATGTTTAAATTAATAATGAATGGTGGATAAATGGGTATGCATATGACTACACTAGATACATCTGCCTACTGATTGCTTTATTACTGTTCATTGGGCTGCCATATTTGTACTCATACCACACTCCAACTTGTCTATGATTATACACGAATGATGATAAATAGTAGTTGATGGTCATGCAATGCCTAAGTATTTGATAAACTTGACGATTAATGTTTTTTCTAACTACTTGCATAACCTTGGCATAACATTATCATTCTAGATTTGCCTTGAAGTTGACTTACTGATTGCATTTACGACGTTCATATTTGTCCATATAGTATGTCTTCTTCTTGACTCCATTAAGGCAATGATCACTAACCCTTCCAAAAGAAGATATTATTCGGTGTTTGATTCTCCTTACAGACTTGCATTTAGGGCTCTCCCCTAGGAGGTTCTGACTTCTGCCGATAAAAGCTCATTGGTATTTGGCTAATAAAAGCATCTGCCCTGATCTTGTTACGAGTTTATGATATCACAATAGTTGAGATTGGAAGTGATGGAAGTTGATTTTGGGTGGGGAAGCCTCTCTACATGAGTCCATTGAGAAATGATATCTACTTCCTTGCCTTTGGTTGGACAGTCTGATGCTCTGAATGTGCGCTTATCAGTGCCCTTAAACCATAATTGACAAAACAAATGTTGAGTTTAGGACGTTGTAATTGAGACCAATTCTTCACTCCCTCCATCCCTAACTGTAAGATTTGACTATCAGTGAAAATATCTGGCTGCAATAAGTAAGAGAATATTTTGTAAACTTTAGTTGTTTAGGTGTATCTTTTAATTTTTAACTTAAAAAACATAATATTTTGGGAGAACTTTCAAGGTGGGTTTATTTTGTTAATTCATACGATTGTTTTCAAATTTGTTGAGTTTTGATTTCCAAATGTTTGAAATAATAACAAATAATAGGCACATAGGAAATAATGAATAAATTGTTTAGATAGCTGCTCAGATGTAAGGAACTTGCTGCCAATGGCCCATTAATGTTTTCCTGTAAAAAAACTCTTCTGATATCTTGATTAGAACTTGCAAAACATGGTTTCTTAGATGATTTTCAGCAGTTTAGGGTTTCTTAACACTAGAGGAGCAAAAACATGTTCCTCATGCGAAATCATCAAAGCGATTTTCTAAGTTAAAACTTAAATTTGAAAATACATGCCCATAGAAGCTTCATTACTATGTTTTCCATTTACAGAGTTGTACTCCAAGTAGAAATAATTGTTGCCCCCCTGTTTTCCATTTACAGAGCTTGGCAAATAATTGCTAATGAGCTCCATGGCTGTTGAATACTATAACTTACACCCAGAATAAAACCAACAGATTGCCAAAGAATAATATCCAATGAGGAAAATCTCATCAAGCTGTGGTCTAGCAACAAGGTTCAGTGCTCACAGCAAGGCCAGGCACTCTAGGAATTAGTGTCCAGGCCAACAGTTCATCGTGAAGCATTCTTCTCTGCCTGAGTTCCCATATTTAAGTTTCATCAAGTTTGCATGCATTATGTTTCTAATTTAAGTTTTGCATGCATCAGTTAAGTAGGGTGCATGCAGCCTAGCTCAATTTAGTAAAGTGTATGCAACTTAGTAGTTATGGCACAAATCATCTCCAGTTGTTTAGGTGTATCTTTTAATTTTTAATTAAAAAAACATAATATTTTGGGAGAACTTTCAAGGTGGGTTTATTTTGTTAATTCATACGATTGTTTTCAAATTTGTTGAGTTTTGATTTCCAAATGTTTGAAATAATAACAAATAATAGGCACATAGGAAATAATGAATAAATTTTTTAGATAGCTGCTCAGATGTAAGGAACTTGCTACCAATGGCCCATTAATGTTTTCCTGTAAAAAAACTCTTCTGATATCTTGATTAGAACTTGCAAAACATGGTTTCTTAGATGATTTTCAGCAATTTAGGGTTTCTTAACACTAGAGGAGCAAAAACATGTTCCTCATGCGAAATCATCAAAGCGATTTTCTAAGTTAAAACTTAAATTTGAAAATACATGCCCATAGAAGCTTCATTACTTTGTTTTCCATTTACAGAGTTGTACTCGAAGTATAAATAATTGTTGCCCCCCTGTTTTCCATTTACAGAGCTTGGCAAATAATTGCTAATGAGCTCCATGGTTGTTGAATACTATAACTTACACCCAAAATAAAACCAACAGACTGCCAAAGAATAATATCCAATGAGGAAAATCTCATCAAGTTGTGGTCTAGCAACAAGGTTGAGTGCTCACAGCAAGGCCAGGCACGCTAGGAATTAGTGTCCAGGCCAACAGTTCATCGTGAAGCATTCTTCTCTTCCTGAGTTCCCATATTTCAGTTTCATCAAGTTTGCATGCATTATGTTTCTAAATTAAGTTTTGCATGCATCAGTTAAGTAGGGTGCATGCAACCTAGCTCAATTTAGTAAAGTGTATGCAACTTAATAGTTATGGCACAAATCATTTCCAGCTGAGGCACTGTTGTGCATGTGTCCATATCATTGTAACTAGCTAGTGCACACCTCTCAAGGCATGTTGAGGATGCAGGTGACTAAGAATTATGGAGTTGATTTGGAGCCTTGAGCATCCAATCTCAAGGTAAAAATCACTACACACCAAAAGGATATTTCAGGACCCCAAAACCCACATGAACAAAGTGTTTCAAGTAAAACAATTTTCTGTGATACTCTTATTTGTTTCATTGACAAGCAACTTACATTAGCAATAGTAGCAATACTTAGGACTGAATGCATGCCATCAATTTTCAAAATGAACTCGACCAAACACATGTCACCAATTGTCTTTGTGTTTCCTAGCCAGAGGTGTCCCTAGAGAGAATCTCTATGCTGCATGAGTCCCCAAGTTAAAGATTGTATTTTAAGTCCATCTTGCAAAAAGCGTGGAAAAAAAAGTTGCGATGAAGGCATGTTTGACGAAACTAACCTTTGATAAGGTTCTATATTGGGAAGCTTGAGATTTGGTAATACAACTTTCCCTAAAGATGCCTGACCATCCATTATACACACAGTGCATGACTTGAACATCAGACTCCAGTAGTTAATTGAGTATGTACACATTGCACATTGATAGTTGTACTCTCTCTTTATGCTTTGTGTTATGTTTCAGACTTTCAATTGTGTTAAACTTAGGTGTGAATTGATTTTATTACCACTAACTGATTTTATTGGCATTTTACTTATCTTTTATCTTCTTACCATTAGTCCTACAATGCAAGACAACTTGGTTAGAACTTAAAGTTTCGATATTTTGTAGGCACCCTCTCAATTTGACAATTGGGGTCCTTTTGTAATATGGTATAGTCCGTTGCGCCTTTTGCTATGATGTAGGTCCATTATGTGGAAGGTAGGACAAATTAATCGATCATGTACATCGAGTCCATTGGGCCTTTTGTTATTATGTAGGTACATTACATGGAATGTATACATTATCTGACTTTCTAATTCCTTCCCTATGCCAACTAATGCTTATTTCTTATAAGTAGCGTAGTCGCATACAAATGGAACACAATCCATTACAGGGCATGTTATATATAGCATTGTTTACAACTGTTATTTGCAAAGCAACACATGCATCATGATTCATGATTATCAAAAGTGCTGGAATACAAGTATGCATCTGTTACCTTTTCCATGAGTTCCAAGGTTATAGACCAGAGAAAGGGTAAGCAAAAATGAATCTCAGGGCACTACGGTGTTCCTAGAAACTCTAATGTTTGTCCATTTGTCATCAGGAGGGATTTTGTATGTTGTTTTGAATATTTAATCTCTTTCTGTTGTGAGATCTGTTGCAAAAGAAGTTATACTCATTTGGTTGTGCCCAATTTTTAGCTCACTTTTCCTCTAGCAAATTTACCAGCCTTGTCTATCCTGCTGAAGGAAATTCCTAATAATTATGAAATTCGACATGGATCGAAGGCAGAGGTTATTTGGCATAGATACTGATTTTAATGGCTGCCTTTTGTCAAATTATTTCTTGCTTCTCTTGTTGTTGTATTTTAACAAGAAGGAATAAGCTCATCTCCTTCTATGTTCGATGGCAGTTGATAATTAATATGTCCAAAACATTTGATGCAGTTATCAATGCCAGCCTATCATGAAATTTTTTCTCCCAGATGAATTACTCATTCAGTGTTTTCAAATTGTATGTCTCAAATGAAATTTCATGTACCGAGATGCCTTTCTTTGGCCATTGGGGCACTTGATATGAAAATTCTTCCTTTATGAACAAATCCGTATGCACAGCAATTAGCAGCAGATATAACATGCATATTTCTGGAATTCATTCATTATCCGTTATCAAAACATATGTAAACACAAGCATTCCACACAAAGCTGATTATGGAATACTTATTTGTTTTCAAGTTAAGTCGACCAAACTGGTTGCTAAGCAATAATCTCACTCAGCCCAACCCACTACTCCCATGACATAATCAATATCCTCACTATTGAGCACTCCAGTCCCTCATCCAACCATCAGTCCATGATGGAACTTTCTTCTCCTTCACAGCACAAGGAAAATCATCCCTTTCTCTACTCCACAACACCTCAGGGATCTTCTTCCCTTCTAGTGTAGGTAGAAAGAGTTAAATACTGGTGGTTTCCTACTGTGAATGACCCATATGAGAAACACTTCACCAAAATAGTCCATAAGCAGCACTAATGTGGTTGCAGGTTTGTGGTGTTTTCTTAAGCTATCATGGACATTCTTTACCATCCCTTTTCCTCTTTGAATTCACACAGCAAGTCCCTGGCCCTCACAGGCTCTTGCAAGTCATAATTTTCTAGGAACAGTTTTGACATTTCCAGGCATAAACAACCATGGCTCCACACAAGGTTTCTTCAAGAACAAGGAGGATAATGTTCCCAATTCGAATGGAGTACGTTTTATCCATGGCAATGGTGAATAATGATTTTTTGACAAGAGTTTGCATAAGACATGCGTGCCCATCCCAAGAATCATGGGGAAACATGTAAAAGATCATTGAGTCAATGATTGATGGCAAATGCTTGTGAAGAAGCATGGGCATGAAAGGTCGTACCTTCAAAGAACAATTATCAAGTCATACCACCCATGGAGTCATTTAACTCAGGCCACATGACTTCTGTCTTTTTTTCCAAGTTGCCATGCTCCCACCCTCCAGCTCATAAGTAAGAATGAAATTGTTGAAATCTTGCCAGCCCCAAATCAACAATTAGCTTACAAATAGTCCCATTCAACAATCAGCTCGTAAACTGTGATCATGTCACAAGTGGGATTTCAACTTGGGTGGGGAGGACAACTTCTCTACCACTTGAGCCATATCCAATTGACACATGGCTTGAATTTTGTCACATAAACTACATCATTTAAATAATCCATGAGTTAACATTTTATAATTCAGGGGTTAAAACTTGGATAACACATGATAACAAATTGTTGTGTTAAATGGTATTTCGGTTTCCATATTACTTATTGATATTGGTTTACAATATCAATATCATGTTTACAATAGCTAGCTTGATTCTTGAAATGTTTCCTTGAGAGCCTAGAGAACGCTACTGAAGTTTTGAAGGAGGGGTTGAGGATTAGGCGCATTCTTGCAAAAAGTGTTAAACTAAGATGTTTTCAGTGCTAATGCAGTCTTCATTCTGTGAATGAGACTAAATGCAATTTTTGAGACTAAGTGAATGAGTGGTGATTTATTAAAACTCAAATCAAGCAATAAGAGAACCAACTGAATGAAGCATATCTAATACCTTGTCCCCTAATCACCATAGAACACTGATAATGTTACAGGGAAATGATTTGACTACAGAGTACCAACCATGCGACCATTACTTACATCCCTCTACCATAACTACACAACATAAATGGATAATCCTAGAATCTAATAAAATGGGTAATAAAAAACGACATTGCTTTCAACCGATCTAAGTACACAAGTCATCACATAAAGCAATTTGGCCAATAGATCTATGTAAATAAACTCAAAATTTCACAACCCAGATAAGCTAAATACATTGCATCTCTTCCTATTCTTACAGAAGAAGCAGAGATCGAAAACATGTAGAGAAAGACAAATAATTGAAGGGGATTTGTGAGTACTGACCGTCTCCATCCTTGTCAAACAAACTGAAAGCCTCCTTGAACTCAAAGATCTATTCCTCTGTTAGCTTGTCCATGATTTTCACGTAATGGAAAAGTAGGGCGAACTCCGAATTAATAAGCATATATAATAGAAAGTCGTTTTGCTTACAACACCATATATCCCATACTAGCTAGACTTATAAATAAATAAAAACATATAACAAATGCAGCAAATTAGCTGGGCATGGTAAACATGAATCCAAAACAGATTTGAAGCTCTATACATTTATGACGTCTTCCTATGGGACTCCTTACCACTGATATATGCCCCCTAGGGTGACATTGTTTCATATCTTAATGAGAAAAACTACTATTTATGAGCGAGCTACTCCATCCCATTTACGAAGCTTGAAACTGAATCAATCAAATCAACCGAAGTGGGTCCACTTGGTCAATTGTAATGTAAGCAGATCAAAGACCGAGGAAACAAGACTGGATTGCCCTGAGTCAAAGACCGATCTTACTTTCTTCTGCTTCTCCTTGTTCCTTCTCAAAACAGAACAAGGGACGAGTCACAACTTTGATCGTCCAGGAGATGCAATGTATGATATATATCGCTGGTGGGTACAAAACCCCTACTCCCGAGGTGGAAAAAAATATTATGGTTTTTCAGTTGTAATGGGAGGTGTCGTTGGTCTTTTGAATAAATCGTGGGATTGAAAAGTGAATATTCTTGAAAAGAAAAATAGAAGGAAAAGCGAAGAAATCTATGAATCTGTACCATGTGCCCTGGCAAATAATTGCTAATGAGCTCCATGGCCATTGAATACTATAACTTACACCCAGAATAAAAGTTAAAACCAACAGAGTGCCAAAGAATAATATCCAATGAGGGAAATCCCATCAATTTGTGGTCTAGCAACAAGGTCGAGTGCTCACAGCAACTAACCTGTCAAAAGCCTGCAAATAGAAGAAGATTCAAGAAACTAACCTGTAAAAAGCCTGCACAGTGCAGATAGAAGAAACTTTCTGAAATTGCTTTCCACGAATCCACTCAGCCATTGTAAAGACCAATTTGCAATAGAAATCAAGCTTGATGTTGAGCCCGAGTCCTGACTCTTGCACCATTATATGGGTAAAAAACTTCCTCACTTGACTAAATTTATCTATTTTTTGCTCAAATATGGACCAAATCCAGTGAAAAAACTTCCCCAATTGATTAAATCTCCACATTTTACTCAAATAATTGTCCACAAATCCAAATCCAGGACGAACTATGTCCAATTTACCCCAATCGAGTTCGAAGTAAGAACAGTTTATAGAAATATTCATAAATCCCGGTGAAATAGCAAATTTTTAATCGTATTATCCATAAATCCAGGGCGAAATACCAATTTTTCAAGCTATTATCCATAAATCCAATGAACAATCTTCATTTCTCCTCCCAATCGGAAAAAATCGGGCGAATTTGGGCAAATATCTCCTCGCAGACGAAAAAATTCAGGCGAATGTGGGCAAAAATAAATAATTTCATGGGCTAATATTCCTTTTCTAGATTTTCCCTGAATCAGGATGAATGCAATTTACCTTGGGACAACTATATACAAAATAAATAATGGGCATATTTATTAAATAAAATAATAACATTTTAATATAAAAATTTGCCCACTTTGTTTTGGGTAACCCTTAAAATTCGCCATTGGGCTATAATTCGCCCCTAAAATAATCCCTGGATATGGTAGTCAAATGTCAAAAAGCTGACATTATGTAAAAAACCAATCCACATTTCAGGCATATGATGTATGGAGTGGTCACCTTCCCTCAACATTTCGTGGTGATTATGACTTTATAAATTGTCGTTCATTCAACTCTCAGGATCAAGTAGATCTCTTGAATTAAATGTTGTTGTGAGATTTTATAGCTTATAAATTTACTCCAGTTGTTGTATATGACTCTATGTATGTCTGGGACATTCCGAATGAATAGGTCGATGGATTCACATGGTATTGTTGAGTATTGATATTCTTCTAGAAATTACAATCCCTTTATATAGTCATATGTGTTTTTTATTGTGTCAAAGGATTGTCAAATATGGAATTCTGATCAAGATGAGGGTCCAACTTGCATATTTTGATCACAATTTCCTCTTTCTTCCATTTTGATGATTATATTGGTTGTTACATTTGGATCCCTCATTCACTATGTATCTTAAAATGTTGGCATTCACCTATCTATGAAAATAATTGCTAAATTTTATTGCACTTTGTGTTAATTCCAGCACAATCATTGCATTTGAAGGTTTGACTATGCATGTTACAGGTGGGCACTCTCACTAGTATCCCAATTCAAACTTTGCATTGTCCATCAAATTCTATGCAAGTTGGGATTATACTTGTGTTTGTTTTATATATTTCTAGCATTTTGGAACATTGAATATTTATTAGACATTATGTTTTTTATTCTTATAGCCTATTTTAGTTTGAATCCATCAAACATTAGCTTGGGAGTTGTTGGATTGATTATTCTATTAAAAAACACAATTATAGGTTAAAAATTGACAAAAAAAGAATGATTTGGGTGATTGAATTACCTTGTTGGATGACAATTCACCAGTGAAATCTCCTCCCCTCAACCTAAATCAGCTCCTCCAACAATCCCAAGCAGTTAACTTGCTCCAAAACGCTCCAATTTGCCTTCGTTTTCGCGTTCTTGATTGTTAAAATGGGCCGTGGGTTTCGGGCCCGTGTATTTAATTTTTTTTGTTTTGTTTTCCAAATCGCGTACACGTTTTATAACTACATATCGCAAGCGTGTTTTGTAGTTATATAACGCGTACGCGATATGGCTTCCTATCCTACATGTCCCATGACATGTCAGGCTCGGGTTGAACCATAGCAAGTGCTATGTAGCAGAAACGCATTGTATTTTTTGGTAGCGTGATCTTGTTTTTGAAAACTAGGATTGCATCTAAAAGGTCCCTCATCTTCTTGCACCGACCCTTCATATAAATTCTTTGTTAAACTTCTTTCCATATAAAAAGTGCAACATAAACACAATGATTGTAAATCAATTAAAGCACAACTTCGATTTCTGTGATTCAAACTTTGACAAAAATAAATTATGAGCTTTGCGTTCCATAAGAGTATAAATTTTGGATTAATGTTATTTCACATTGTTTCACATGATAACATCGTGTACAAATACATGGAAATGAGGGAGATTGGAGAATATCTTTGTTTTGATAAATTCAAAACCACGCCTAACATGAATCTGGATATGCAAATCTATATTATAATTGATAAATTATTTTAAATCTAAGTTGTGCAGGATCCACATGTGACATGAATATAAATATGTAAATTTATATTATAATTGATAAATTATTTTAGTTGTGAGGTTAAGTGTAAGTCATTATGAATATGTAGATTTATTTCACCGAAGGTGTTATTTAAGGGGTTGCTTCTCTATCCATTTCGTCGTCTGTTGATGGTGAATGAGGAGTTTCCCTCTGTACATCACGAGAAATGGCATTAATGTATAAAAAAACTGAATTGATGGTTAAAAAAAACATAATAATCACTAACAAAAATCCTGTCACGCCATGGTACGCAAGACGTAATCATTAGAATCATGTCAAACCATTTTGCAAGGGTTTATGGAAAAGAACCCAGTGCCCTCCAAACGTTTTTCTTGGAATTATATTTCATGACTCCCTGCTGGTTCAAAAACGAGAAGAAGCGTGGCCCGTCAGTAGAAGCAATCGTGCAGTCGAACCGTGGAGGGCCTTCTTCTTTTCTTATCGTAGTCCATGCCCCTCTTTTTGGATCGTAAACTTCCATAGTCCGTTCAATTAGATCACCGTTCCACATATTGTCAATAACAAAAATTTTCCGTCGATGAAAGCACCATAGCATTTACCCTTCTTTTGGCCCATATCAGGAAGAAGCTTCCACTCATCTTCCTCCACACTGTAAACTTCTGTTGTTCGCAAAGCATTTTCATGGTTGTCCTCTCCTCCAGCAACGTAAACGAGTCCTTCCGGCGACACTGAGAAAGCACCTTCCCTTTGAGCCATCGGGTTGTCCGCGTCGAGGCTCCACTTAGCAGATGAGAAATTGTAAATGAAAATGGTATTGAGGAGCTTCTTTTCAAAGCAGATCCATCCGCCTAAACAGAGCATCTTTTGATTGATGTCAGAAATGCAGTTCGCAAAGAATGGTATTATGTTATAACGACCGGGAAAGTGGGGAAGGCGAGGCCATGTTTCCCAGGTGTATTCCACAGGATCATACACAGTAGCCACAAATTCTTCACCATTAGTAGCGTGGTAAGGACGAAGCTCGAAAAAAAATATACATTGCTGGGTGGTCCCAAGATTCTTTCTGTCTCGATAGAAGTGGGAGTCATTCACTGTGGCCTCCCAGCTTCTGCAGACGGCTCTTAGGTTGGGATGGGATTTGTAAGACACTCTTAGCAGGCACTGTCGACCTAAATCATTTGGAAGACCTGGAAATAACTCCATAATCAATGGCAAAATCCACTAGCTATTACCAAGATGATACTCTAAATAGAATATCACTTCCGGTACGTGGCCTTTAAATCCTCAAGGACTTCAGTGAAACGATAGTTATCAGCCTGTGTAGGAGGCCTAGAACTACAACAATGGCTATCAGGGAAGGACTAGTGGTGGTGGCGTAGTTGTGTTGGGTGGGTTTTTTACTTATGGCTTCATCTGGTTAAGCTCCCCATCCAAACTCATATCTACTACTGAAATTTTGCTGAAATTTCCTTTGGACTGGGATTGCTCTGGAGACAAAATCATGGCGAATTCCTGTAACTGATCTACTTCAAACCTATAAATTTGTTCAAAATACATGGATGTAATTACAACAAAAGAGGCCACTCATCTTTCACTTTATAAGTTTGAGAACTTGGTTGGGCAAGGTGCATTCTACAGTCCAAGTTTGGGTGGCAGAGATTCATCAAAACTTTGTGTTATATATATGTATATGTGTGTGTATCTAATGGTGGATTGAATATGGACGCTAACTCAAGCGCATCTAAAGCAGGTCTAATATCTAGGCTGAGGTTGTGAAGCCAGAGATTGCATATCTCAAAGTTGCATTGGATATTTTTGAAACTCCAAATAATATGCAACCTCAACTTACTTGAGGCACGTATCAAAGCTGAGTTTAGATGTCTCACAGCCCAAGTTGAAATGGGATGATCCATCAAATATGTGTGTGATATATGCATGTAACAGTGCATTGCATTGAATATGGGCACTAACTCAGGCCCATCCAAGCCGAGATATGCCAGGCCACTAGAGCTAGAAATAGTGCAGAACGCATGAATAATCTGTATTTTCAAGAGTGTGGGGATACAGGACTACAACGCACAAGCTAGATTTGGAAACTGAAGGCTTTAACGAGTATGTTGATGGGCTTAATGCCAGGAGTATAATATTGGAAGTAGGGGGAGATGAAACTATAGCAGGTGTTAAGGGAGACCCAATAATGGAAAATGACCTATTATCTGAATTATTGCTCACTTTATCAAGATCATATTCATTTGAATCTTCACGGAATGAGCATTACAATTTGACATCTAGAGATTCTAGAACCCATCTTTTGGATTCTTAAAATATAGGTAATATTTTATAATTATATTGTTTTATTTATCTTCCCAAAATTAATGTTTGGTGCAAGTATTAGGGTTTTATTCATATTGAGAAAATTATATGTTTTTATAGATTCATGTGATAATATTTTTATTAATTATTTTATACCAATTTTATATTTATCAACATTTTCTCAAGTTTTTTTTTAAATTCTCATCTATAGATCTATTTTTGTATTTATTATTAATTTATTAGTATTTATGTGTTTTTAATCAAATTTTGTTTTTAGAGATGCCCAAAAATTGTAAAACTTCTATTTTTTTCCTTAAAATCCAACTTTTTTAACTTTGTAAAAA
This sequence comes from Pseudotsuga menziesii, assembly GCA_001517045.1. NCBI lineage: Eukaryota > Viridiplantae > Streptophyta > Pinopsida > Pinales > Pinaceae > Pseudotsuga > Pseudotsuga menziesii. The sequence continues at coordinate 294,760 of LPNX010790685.1, read as the reverse complement.
TCAAATGTAAGTGTGTCTTTTAGTTGCAATTTTGATAGTAAAAGTAAATTCAGCACCTTCAAAAAGTTAGCATACACCCAAAATTCCAGAACTATCCAACTGTAACCTAATTTTTTATAAATTTCAATCAAATCTTGTCAAAATAATACCTAAAAAATGCACCTTTTCCAACCCAAATCTTAAAATTTTTAAACTTTTATCATGATAATATCATACTCTAAAAAAGTTTGTAATATAACATTTTAAAAAAAAACTATTTTGACAATATTTTCACTCACTAACTTTCCCAATTTCCAACTCTATTACTAAATTGGTATACATTCATTATATATATATATATATATATATATATATATATATATATATTAAAATCTCTTTATACTGTACTCGAATGCTCAAGAATCTTTCCAAAATGGACAATTTGAAATCATTTCAATGATGTCATGTCTATTCAAATGTCAATATATACATTTGGTGTGTTGAATTAGCCTACATGACTCATTAATTGTTGTCTCTAGAGCCTGCGCTAATTATATGCGTGTTTCATTATATGTTGTAGGATGCTTTTCCCTAATTAACTCCCCCTTTTCCTACTTTGAACCTACAATTATGTACATTTTTGCATATATATTACAATTTCCTTATACAGAACTGTAGGATGAAATTCCCAACAATATTCCCCATACTGAAGTGTAGAATGGGCCACACAATAGATCTGATCAATGACGTCTAGTCTATTAATATGTCAATCTCGCCGTCTGAATTTTCCTGCATGACTGATTGATTGTTATATATGGAATCAGGGCTAATTAAATAGGTGTTTGATTATCTGTTCAGCCAGAGTATTTCAGAGATGCAATCATAGTGAATGGTAAGGCGTGGCCTTACTTGAAGGTGCAGAGAAAGAAATACCGATTCATAATCGTGAATGCCAATAACGCTAGCTTCTACAGGTTCGCGTTGAGCAATGGCCTGAACATGACGCATGCAGGCTACGACTCGGCCTACTTAGCAATGCCCGTGACTGTCAAAGAATTCTTGTTGGGTCCTTCTCAAATTGCAGACATCGTCATTGACTTCACTAATTCTCCCACGGGCGAGGCCACCTTAACGAATGATGTAGTATATCCATACCTGTCCGAAGACCCCGTCGACCATCTAACAACAAGGTAATGAAATTCGTGACCGAGCAGAAAAAGGTCATTGCCTTGCTCGATTACGATGAAAGAGGAATCCCTGAAATATTGGTCGAATATCATCGTCCCCAAATGGAAAACGCCACCCATACGAGGTATATAACCATGTATGAATACGAAAGTGCTTCGAGAGATCCGACCCATTTGTTCTTCAATGGATTACCCTGGGGTTCATGGCGATTTGGTCCCCTGTAGGAGATATCTCCGATGAGATGCTTTGTGTTAATGATTACAGACAGAGAAATGTGTTATGGTTTGAAAACATATTTTCTTCCCGTTAGAATATTAAATATATCACAATCTCATCTCCTACATGTCTATCAGATTTTACGGTTATCAGTAAAATGATGCCACACTTGACTAAAAGGGTTTAATACAAGCACACTCATAAATTATTTAAAATTATTTAATATCACGCATTGTATAAGGGGAAAATCCTCATTGGCCATTGATAGACCATCAAAAGACGACGAAATGGCTAGAGGAACAACCTGAGTATAAATTCAGAAAATCACTAAAACGGGGAAATGAAACACCAAGAAAAACTTCAATATGTTGTTATTAGAAATCATACACATGTTAAGTTTGTTCTTTAATTTTCAAATAATTTTGTCAATATTTTCTTCTTTTAATATCATGTTTGTGCCAGAAATTGTTTCCAGACTACAAAGAAACAAGCCAACACAATCTCAAATATTCAATCAAGTAAAACTAGGGTTTTAGGGTTTTTGAAAGGTTTTTTTGGTTGTGAAGTTTGGTGACAAAAAGGGAATACATTCATAAGCCAAATAGGAACTGAATCACAAGTAAAGAAGAATAGAGATGCATAATATAATAATCATGTACCAACAGAACATAACTTTGAAGTTCATCCACAACTGACAAGCATTACAAGCATAAAGACTATAAACCAGCAATGAAATGATCAATTATGTAGCTAAACAAGCTATAAATGAAGCCAAAACAAAGACTGAAGGGTAATATGGATCATATATTTCATAATTCTGTTCATCAAATACACATGAGAGTTTAAGTACTTAGCTCATAAACAAGTCAAGAGACCTCCTTAAGTCAGCCAAAAATCGAACCCATCTTTTGTACCCTTGTCCCTCTTTTATAATTACAAAGAAGTAGTTTTATCTTCCCTTCATTAGGTCGAAATTGAAACTACTCAGCAGTTACATTAACTAACTTTTAACTAATTGACTAAAAATAGCAAAATCGGATTCCTGGCAAAAATGGCGAATTTATGAAAAATAGGTGTCAAAGAAGCTTCCATATCTCTCAATCCCTAACACCTGTGCAAAAACTGAGGGCGTTTTTTTGTGAATGGGTTCGTGATGGACAAAAACCTCTCTTGGATTTTAAAAATTCATCTCCAATCAATCAGAATATGCCCCGCAAGATGAACACTAAAACAGGAAAATATTAAATATTTTAAAAACCCTGAAAAAATAGGTTGCAAAGATTAAACTGAATCTTTCAAACCTTGATAGATGTTGCAAAACTGAAAGAGGTTTTTGTGAATGGTTATATTATGGACAAAAACCTCTTTTTGTTTTCTGAAATTCATCTCCATCAGCTCGTGGTCTGCATTTAATTTCAATAACCCAAAACAGGAAAAACAGAGCAGAATTCTCAATAATCTTTGCATTTCAATATCCTCTTTTTCATCTGAAATTTCTTCTGCAGGTACAATATTTTCAGCAACAAATGTCTCTGCTGATGTATCATTCTGAACAGGCTGAGTCTCCTTGTGAATTAACTGCAAATCTTTGTTCTCACTGTCAACTGGATGCTGCTTCTGTCCTTATCATTGCAAGAACTACTGTTGCTGGCAGAGCTGGTTCTTAGACCTCCTGTATTCCATGACTGAATATCCACTAGCATATCTCTCTTATTATGATCATGCCATTCTTCTTTTTCCATCATTCTCTGTTTAGGTTTTCTGTTGCCATTTGGTGTTTTCATGGTTTTCTGAACTCTTGTCAATGGATAAGCCACCCAAATGTAGCTCGATGGGAAACTTGTTCTCATCAATTTCCAAAGGAGAAAAACTTTCACCTTCCCAAGCAAATTCAACTGTTACAACATTATCTCCAGTGCTTGTTGTTGTTATTGTGTGGACATCCAAACTAAAATTTAATACAGTGGGACAACCAAAATTGTATCCATTTGATGAAATTATTCCAGGTGTATCTACTACTCTAATCTGAATTGTGTAGGTTTCGCCAGACCTAAAATTTGTACTTGGGAGTTTCAGCATTGCAACCCATGTTTTAGCTTGTAACCCATAAGGAGAAAGTGGCCTCCAGACAAGACTTTCACTTTCAAGTAGCAATGATTTTACTCTAACAGTAGAAGCATTCACCCCTTTCACTGGCTCACTAAAATGAAGAACTAAAGGGATGCCTTCTGAAAACATGCAATGATCTGTGCCAAAGGGAGTATCAAAAGAAGACACATATGCATGTGATTGCTCATTCAAATTTATAATCAGTTGTGAACCATTGCAAGGCCATGATGTCTCTAGTGTTGGACCATTTGGTGCGATTGTTTGTCCTAGCAACCATAAATGATAGAACCAACCACTCTGATTTTCTGAATCTGTGAATAGTGCTTGTCGAACAAGTTCATATTCCTCATTTAATTCCTGTTCTTTTGCACTGATTGCTCCAGATTTGTTCTTTAGTATGTGTGATAAGAGTGCACTTCAGTTATGCCATGAAGAATAGTTACTAAAATTCCCATTGATCTTCTTTGTTGTAAACTTTAACTCGTCCTCATCACAAGAATTTTTGAGCTTTGCAACAAATCTGTGGTAATTCCATCCATGAAAATTGCATGAATAAGCTTTAAGGAACTGATCTAAAAGCTGGAACTCGCGATCTAAAGAGGAATAGCCCATATTTATCACCCATTTGCGGTGGTACCATGCACAATATGACTTGTAGTTTCTTTTCAAACCTCTCTCCACCACTCGAAGTTCTTCATCAAGAATCTGCTTGATTACAGTGCTGTCTGATTCAAATTCCAAAATTTGCTTGACAGCAAGTTTCCGATAATTACAGGAAGTGTAAATTTTAGGGTTGATTTCATGAAGATTGGCATTGAACTGCAGAGCTTCTTTTGTATTTATTTTCTCACGGTGGTTTTTTTAAGAACTTTGTTTGCAAAGAGTGAAGTCCGACGGCCTTGGCCATGTCTTTCTCTCGAGATTCTCTATCATTTATGGATTTTTGGGGCCTCCCATGCATTGTGATATCTAGATAAATAGCACTAGCAGAAATATTGGCTGCAGCCAAAGTGTCATAACTCCCAAAGATGGAAACATCCCCATCCATTGCTTCATCCACTTCACCTTCCTCAATTGTCTCAGAATCAAATAAATCAGCAGATTCACATTCTTCGCTAACTGGAGATTGTTTGCAATAACCTCCATCCTCATCTGAAGAATATTTATCAGGAACCTTGGGAGTATCCTTTTCTGACACAAAAGGTCTTATGCATGACAGGGGTGCTAAAAACTTTTGAACTGGTTCAAGTGGGTCGTGATCATTTTGAAGATTGATGAAGTTTAGAGTTACAACAAGTGCAGCCTTTGTTGTTGCATCTCCAATACAACAAGAAAATGGAATCTTGGTGGTTTCTTCCATGCTTTTCCCAGGTGAAACAACTCCGCAATGTTTAGAAAAGTTGTCTCTACAACAGACTGTTAGTTTTGGGTTCATCTTCCACGGCCTCATTCCAAGCTTGATGCAGGTGTTAGAAGTTGATTCCTGGACTGGCTAAATGTCGAATTGAACGCTCCAGGTGTCTTCAACTCTTCAGCTCACCTCTAACTGTCACGCTGTGAAACCCTAATCCTTCCTTCAATTGCCAATTTCTGATTTTTTAGCAATGTGTCTCCACCTCGGCGTCCACCAGCTTCGTAATCTTCAGTTTGAGAACCTCTTTCCCGAAAATCTTGCCTTATTCCACTCACTGTCATCATTTGCCATAAATTTGCATATAGTTGCCAGAATCTCCCTCACATGATGACCAGACACCTGTTTCAATGATAAACTTGGAAAAACACGTATCAAATGTGATAACTGATGTAGTTAACACCTTAGGGACGAAACCCCCAAAAAAATCGGACTGAAAAATGACTATTTTGGCAAAAACGATTTTCTTGTAGCGTACTAGTGTAACTTTTTCTGGCTAACGCTACAAGAATCCCTGTTTTGTGATTTTTTAACCAAAATTCCAAACTAAGTGTTGTTTTTTTGGTAAATAGCTTTAAGTAATGTCTTATGCTATTTCTTTAGAACCTTTTAGAAATATATGCGTCCGATAAGCCCATAAAAACCATGAAATTAATTAAATCAAGCAAAAATTAAAAAGAAAAGCTGTAAAATCAACTATAAACCTAAGGCTAAAATCAAAATCTTTTAAAAGAAACCAAGGTCAAAACTTAAAAACAATAAGAAAAATCATATTTTTAAGACAAGCAAATGGTTCAAAAATATAAAACAAAATCAGGCTATAACATATCACACCCAACTAACAAATATATGAGAAATGACCCTAAATAATCGTTTTCACCTTATTTCACAGCAATAATAGACTTGTACTTATTTAATGTATTATAACATTTTATATTCTTTCTTTCATATTTACAAATATCCAAAGAAAAAATAAGTTTCTTTTATTACTTTATTATTATTGTTTGAAGAAATATATGTTTACACATTTGTATATTGATTTTGTTTATGTTCAATCTATATTTTTGTAATGTTCATTAACCTTCATTGCAATGTCACACACTACAACATTAAAAGAAATGCAAATTGCACCATCGTTCTCCTCTGACGGCTATGCAAAGACGAAAACACTTCATATGTCACACTTCGAAAAAAATGAAGAGGCACACCTTCATTCTTTGTCCCTTTCACACTTAAAATTGCAACCCTCGATCCTTGAATTACCCTACTAAATGAAAAAGCAATGTTGATTAGCAATCTAATAGAATCAAACTTGATAATTGCCTAGCCCTTTATTGTTTTACTTGCCATAGATTACATGGGTTTCTATTTATTGCTTATTAGTACTAGCACTAGAGTTTTCCTTTAAGTTTGATCGACTACTATGCCTATCATAGATTCACTAGACTTGCTTTCATCGCATAAACTTATATTATCTACACACATAAATTTCTCTCATTTTTGCAACATTATGAAGTTCTCTTCGATGTTTCATTTCCCCGCTTTGGAGGTATGCTAGTATTATAATTGATAAATTATTTTAGTTCCGATGTTAAGTATAAGTCATTTATGGTTTAGATACTTAGATAGAAAATGAAATATTTTGGTTTAACATTACAAAGATATTTAAATAAAAAAATGAATGGTTTAGTTTTTATACCTGCCTCAGTAGGTATATTGTAATCGATTACAAGTCAACTTGGGTTGACTTGCCTATTAGTTCAAAGGTACATAAAAATCAAAATGCTGTTTACAATGTTTAACTTTATAATTTTATAAATAATAATTTTTAATTATAATAAAAATGTATTTATTTGTGTTGTGATTGGCCAATCACAAATGATGTCAGCTTTGGAATTTGGTATCTGGTTTTCAGATGACAAGTGGCAACTATGACATCATATCGTACTATGTAACTTATAATCACGTGCTGCTACTTTATCACCTGTGCTGACTATACCTATTTTTGTAGTCAAAGGCCTGTGCTGAGTGCACCTATTTTGCAGTCAAAGGCGCGTACGTGCTCCATCTCCATTGCAAGGAAACATGTCCAGACTCCAGACCAAATATCACACGCTTTACCTCATTTCATTTCAGAGCGTATAATATATAACACAGTTAGCTAGATAACTCATCACTAGTCTTGTCTACCAAATCTCTTCACCGGCATAGGTACCTCCACATTTCATTAATAGCGTTCCATGGTTTTCCTTTGAATTCAAATGCTCAGTAATGCACTCCACCCTCACAGGTCGATTGCCAAGTTATTGCTTCAAGAAAGTGTCCATTTGAAGTAGACTTAGACTTGCAGCAGGAGCTTAAGGATCTTCAAGAAATAGTATGGCGAGATGTGGATCAAATGACCATTAAAGATACTACCAGAGGAAGCCAAGAAGTTGCAGAACAGTTACGCAGGAAGTGAATGAAATGCTTGTGTACCCAACTGGAGTCTCTCTTGCCCATGACTACTCCCAAGGTAATTACAACATTACTTGCTGCTGTTGGATCAAACTGTTAAAGAGCCAGTGATTGTTTAAGCTTTTATAGGCCTAAATTGCTCATTTCGTTTCTTCCTACAGCTTGACAGATGTGGATTATACGAGGATGCCATTAATTACAACACAAAGCTCGAGGAAGATCTCCGTCAACTCAAGAGAAAGAGAGACCGTCTGTTGGCAATTCAATCTGGAAAAACAGCAAACAAGAACATAGACTTGAAGGTAGCTGTGGAAATTTATGACAGAGAAGCAATTATTAGCATTACTGGGCAGAGAAGGCCAAGATATCTGTGGAAGATTCTGGAGGAGCTTGAAACTCATGGTCTAGATGTGGAGAACTCGCAGCTATTTACAGGAGAATATTTTGTGTTTCTGTACTTCCATGTCAACTTCACAGATAATGTTTCCCATGATCCTGATCAGATCTGGAGTTCTCTAGAATGCAGGCTTATATTAACTTATTAGGTTATTATTGCTGCAAGCTCTCATTGTTGTTGTTGGTGTGAAGTAAGAAATTTTGCAGATTGGTTTATTGTGATGCAATACTGAGGTATATAACAGAGGCAGTTAGTGTGATATTATTTGAACCTCAGATCTCTTACTCAAAGACACTCAACCATCTGAATTAAGTCACCTGATCGATGTATATTCTGATAATTAGGAATAGTTTTTTTTTCTGGAAAGCTTGAATACAGCGAGGGAGTACAATTGGATTCGAAATTATTCTGTACGCCAAGATTAAAATGTTCGAGGAATATATTTAAGCAGAATGTACATAATTTTTCATCATTAATGAAGTGCCTGCTTGTTATTTTGATGGGCAGGGATTGCTTTCAAGGTACGTATAAGTTAATTGATGTAGTTATACTTGTAATTTTCAATGCAAAATTGAGGCTCTAAAATGTGGATATATTGTTGTGCAAAAGTATCACCATGATCCTACAGAAATCATGGCGGCCAATTTCAAGTTTTGTGCGGTGTTTAATCCACTGCGTCAACACTCAAAAGTGCAATTGCAAAATAAACCGACTGTCCCAAAAATAATTTTGGAGGTTCTCTATGGAAATGTTCGATAATTTTAATTATTAGTTTGGAGATTTGCATCTCCAGTGGATGATCGGCTTAAGGCACATGTGGCTTAATTGATGTTTTGTTCTTTTAAAGTAAAGAAAGAACTGTACGTCTGATTTGTTTTGTTTTTCTATATTCATTTCTATATGCATGGAAAACATGTGGTATTGAAGTTTTTTTAATTTTTATTAAGTTATGTGCGGGATAGTATTGTAACCTTTGGTCTATATTTTACCTACTCAAGGTAAGGAAAATAAAGTTTTGTTTCCTATCCATTTTTTATTTTAAAGTTGAAGGGATTTTTAATTTTTTTAAATTCAATGTTTAAAATTCTAATTTGATAAAAAAATTAGTATAAGATATGTTAAATTTTTTTTTTTTAAATGCTATATGTTCATATCCAAAGGGAGTAATACAAATTAAGTAGTAAAATCTTTTTACTACTAGTTTTTTAAAATTAATTATTTAACGTTTTATCTTATATATATATGTGATTAAATATCTAAATAAATATAAGATATTCAAGAATAAGATAGAAAATTTCTTTATTAATATGAAAACTCTTAGAGTAGGGAAACATTTTATATTTGACCATTTTATGAAAGGCATCTATCATGTTCACCTCTAACTAAGTAAATATCCAATTATAATATGCTTCACAAGATATCTAGAGAACAAACTTTCTTAAAAAAACAAAACTTTCATGTAAGCATTCTTACAATTTGTTGGGATCCTACTGCATATTCGTGAAAGTTCTTGAAACTTTTCTTAAGAGGCAGGTACTTAGCAACTATGTTGCTATTTCCACTTGTTTTAATAATATTTTAGTGTAATAATTTTAGAGTAGTTTAATATTAGTTTATTTTAATATTAATTTATCTTAATATTAATTTACTTAAATGTAATGGTTAGTTTAATATTAGTTTCATACTTTAAAGTAATATTAAATAATATTATTTTACTTTTACAATTTACTTAATGTATTTAGATTAATTTAATATATTTATATATTTTATAAACTATATTTAGATTTTTAAAATAATACTTTAGTAATATTAAATAATATTATTTTACTTTTAAAATTTCATATTTTAGTTTATTTTCTCGAAGAAAAAAAAACCTATTTTAATATTCATATTTGAATCAAAAAAAGGATCATACATCTCATCCAGATCTTAGTTTTTTCATTCAAAACTCTAGAAAAAGTCTTACATCAAACCGAAATAGTTCTATATCTACGGATATACTTGGACTTTTACTTAAAGTTGCAACTTATCCCATCAAAAGGAACAAAAAATTTTTGGACTTCTCCCAATTTCTAGGCTTTATATACTTAGTTGACAAAAACAAACATATTGCAGAGAAATTTTAATCTAAAGAGACTGAGCCCTCCACCGAAATATTTTCCTCTATCACCTCTTGGAAAAATAACATGCCAAAGTCACAAGATGTTGCCAATTTTGACAATATGTCAACTTCTATATTGAAGATTCTTGAAATGTGCACATAGGAAAGTTGATTGAAGGAATTTTCCAGCATCTTTATCCTTCTACACCAGCCTTTCAAATTGATGACCTGCAAAATGAAGTTTCATTTTTCCCACTCTATTACAATCTTGGAGTCTCCATTGATAATCAAAGAGTCAATTCCACATTTCCTAGCAAAGAAGAGAATTCCCCAAAGGAAAAGGAACACTGCTCTTGTGTTACTCCAAGCATCGCCTCCCATCTATAAATTAAAAAGATGATGATCGTTTAATTTCAACACCATTCCACATCCACATTTCCCTTCCTTTGAGGAACCATAAAAAAAACCAACAACTGCATAAGGAGAAAAGAAATGCTTGTGAACCACTTTTTGAGACTTTTCCTTTTAATACTCACAAAGTCTTTATAGAGTGAGAGGCTCTTTGAAGCACAAAGACTAGCATTTGAATTAACATTCTCAAATAACGCCTTGTTCTGAACCTTCCAAATATGCCAGAAAATAAAAATGGGGAGAATTTTGAAGGAAAAAAATTGTTTTATACTAGATTTTGAAATTTTCATGCAAAGCACCTTCTCCCCAATCAAAATTTAGGTTCAAATCTTCAGCAACAAAGGACCAGACAGTTTTGTTGAAACCACACTCAATAAACAAATGATCAATTGTCTCATCTCCTCTTTTACAGATGGGACATAAACCTGGACCCTGTCATTCTTTTTTCTTTTAAGTTTTGCCAAGTTAGAACTTTATTTTCCATAAGCATCCAGAAGAAACATTTCACTTTTAAGGGAACGGACCATTTCCACAGTAAATTGTTCCACCACTTGAAATTGTAAGTTGATAGGGACTGAACAATAGCATTATATGCCTCTTTTGTTGAAATCTACCCAGTAGCCTTATTCCAATGCCATAAAATTGTATCTTCCTCGGAGCTTAGACTAATGCCAATCACCTTCAAAGTGTTGATATACTTATCCCAAATCTCGGCCCAGATTCCAGAAAAACCCAAGTCTTTCGATGTAAACCAGTAGTCACCTTTCAAAACTTCCCAATAAGGTCTTTTAATTATATTTAGAGTTGGCAATTCTAAGATCTCAAGGTGACTTATGATCTCTTCTAGTAATTTGTAATTTCCATTTGCTCCCACTAAAGAATCAATGCCAAATATGACTTGTTTTCCATTCCCTATATCCCAAGCCAACCATATTTTTAGCCAAAAGAAGTTTTTTATGAAACTATTCCAAATTATAGAGAAGTTGTCGCTATCAAATTTTTCCAGTCTGAGCCAATCTGCCCAATCAATACCTTTAGATATTTTGCTTCGCATACCTTACTCCAAAGACCATTACCTGTAATGTTTTTCCAAAAACTTTTTAAACAAAGAGCATTGTTAAACGAGTCCAAATTTTTAATGTTCCATCCTCCCATCCTTTTTGGAAGACCTGGTCGATCCCAGGCAACAAGATGAAAATAGCTTCTATTCCCTGCCCCTCTCCACAAAAAATTGAAAATATTGGACCGAATAGACTTTAAGATTGATTTTGGAACCATCATAAGAGAAAACCAATAAACTGGAATACTGGATAAAACTGTCTGCGCCAAAGTTAATCTTCCTCCAATGGACAAGAATCGAAAAGCCTAATTACTTATATTTTAGCAATCCTCTTAACTAACCAAAGGCAATCCAAATTCCTGTAGCAATTAGGTTTCATAAAGAAACCAAGATATTTAAACCCATTTTCTTGAGGCTCCATATTATATCCAAAAACAGAGAAGACTACGTCATTTTCTTCCAGTGATAATCTGTTATGAAAAAACACTGGTTTTTTTAGGTTGACTTCCATCCCAAAAGCTGAAAAGAATCCCTTTTTGTTTCACCTCAGAGATTATCCTGCTAAAACCCTCGATAACCAGCAGGAATATGTTAAGCTTAATATAATACGTTTATATATTTTATAAATTATATTTAGTTTTTATATAAATGGGTTTTTTCTATGCTTTTTATATCTAATTTGTATAGATTATGATTATATATTGGTTTCATTGACAAATGCATCTACTAAAATTAAGATTACGCATATACTAAAATTAATATTATGCATTGATTGTAGTGATATATGTAACGATTAACATTAAAATTATGCATATATTTGAATGACAAATACATTGACTAAGATTAGCATTATGCATTGACCAAGGTTAAAATTATTCATTGGTTTCACTGCCAAATGCATTGATTAAGATTAGGATTATGCATTGATTCGAGTGACATAAGCATGGATTTCAATGCCACATCGAGTATTTTTTTACTTTGGGCAATGAACATGACATTTAAAAAACACAATGATGCATTGATTTCAACAACTGTCCCATCGATTTTTGTATCGTTGCACTGACTTTAATGTTGGTATATTGATTTTGACATATGATCTAACAGGAAAGTATTCGGTAAATACGACAAAAAGACAACTTAGAAGATATGTCAATTAAGCAACAAGCCGAACAAACAAGACATAATTCTGAAATGAGTTTTATTAGAATCGATCTTTTGATAAAAAATGATTCAAAACTTCAACAAGCATTCCCAGAAAATCTCAGTATTTCATTTGGTGGAAGGTCAATTATATTAGTTAGTGATTTGGGCTAGTTTCCACTTGTCATGGATAAACCTATATATGCATCTAAAGGTCTTGCAAAAGAATTATGGATCTCATTCAAAACAATTGTGACCCTTGATACCGTGTTTCGACTAGATGGACAAAGCGACGAGCAAAAATGTTTTCGTCATTTGTTGATGAATGTTAGAGGTAATAACAAACAACTTTCATTGAAAGAAGTAAAAAACTTCCATTGAAACTTGCATGCGGGTTAATAATCCATAAGTCACAAGGATTGACATTGGAAAAAGCTACTATTAATATTGGGAAGCAAGAGCGTCAGGGTATGACATTTACTGCAATCGAGTTAAAGATTTTAATGGTCTTTGATTTCAACCTCCCTTTACATATGATTGATATGAAAAGATGGCAAAAGTAGCAGTGTGGCTATTCAAAAATCTAAAGAAGATAGATTGAGATCGATTACTTTGTGATCTATTTATTAGTCATTATAAACATACTCTTACTTTCTTATTATTCACATGTTTCATTATTCAGTATTGTTATTCACCGTATTCCTCATTTAGCTATTGAATTTGTCTTTGCATACTTCATATATGTAATCATGATCATCTACAAATTTTATGTGACCGCATCGGACTGCAACCAGCCTAGATCCATCTAAACTATGTATGTACCATGGGCTGAGAGGGATCAAATCTCTTGATGTGCAAACATATCCAAGAGATTGACCATAAAACAGGTTTGTGTCTTAAGAAAATTGATCCCTCTCAATGCATGGTAGATATAGAGTTTAGTGGATCTAGGAAGGTAGAAAATACATGATAAGAGTTTAATGAACAATAAATCTAGTCAACATGTGACAAAGTGTCCTCAGACACGTAACTTTATTAATGAAGAAGGAAAATAATTACATCACAAAGATGTGAGGGCTGAGTCCCGAAAGATTACCTCACATGGAAAAATCAATGGATTTAAATATCCAAAGAGTAACAACTAATTTACCGTTACTGAAATTATCTAAGGGACACCTCACATAATCACGTGAGTGTGTAGATGCCCTTTTACATTTATTAAACTAAACTTCTAAACATAACATTTTGGATCATAATTCCTAACAATACCCCCTTTGATCCAAAAATTATTTTGAACAAATACCAAGTTCATTCCTAAACTTATCAAATTTGACTCTTCCAAGAGATTTTGTAAAAATATCTGCAGTTTTATCTTCTGATGGACAATACTTTGGCTTGATGATTTGTTTGACGACGAGAGCCCAAATGTAATGATACTTAGTATCCACATGCTTAGTCTTTGAATGAAAAACAAGATTTTTGGCTAACTTGATTGTTGATTGATTATCAATAAATAATGAAGTTGCTTCTTTCTAATCAAATTTGAGGTCCTGCAAAATCGTTCTTAACCAAACTATCTCACAAGCGGCTTCCCAAGCTGAAATATATTCTTCTTCTACTGTAGAATTAACAATTGTATCCTGCTTTTTACAACTCCATGACACTGTAGCTGATCCCATATTCATTAAGTAACCTGAAGTAGATGCCCTGTCATCAACATGTCTAGCAAAATCCGCATCTGAATAGCCAACAAGCTTGATATGAAATTTTTGTTTCTTTTAAACTCAAGTCCAAAATCCTTTGTTCCTTGAAGATACCTTAACACCCTTTTTGTTGCATTCCAATGACTTTCTCTAGGTTCCCTGCATATATCTGGAAAGTATGATGACTGCATAAGATAGATCAGGACGAGTATTCATCAAGTAAATGAAACATCCAACTAACTGTCGATATCCAGTACAAATTACAAGTCCCCCCCTTCAAGCTTAGAAAGTTTTAAATTTTGCTCCATGGGGGTAATCGTTGGTTTACATTCCTCCATTCCAAACTTCTTCAATAATACAGAAATGTATTTAGCTTGAGAAATAAATATGCTTCCTTCCCACTGCTTTACTTCAACTCCAAGATAGTAATGAAGTAATCCCAAGTCTGTCATTTCGAAACCTGTTTGAAGTTCTTGCTTAACCTGAAATATATGATCATTATTGTTACCTGTTATGAGCAAATCATCAACATACATAACCAAGATGACTAAGTTGTTTTCCTGGATTCGAACATAGAAAGTATCATCTAACTCACTACGAAGAAAACCAACTTTCTGTAGGTAGGCATCCATTTTTGCATACCAAGCTCTGGGAGCCTGTTTCAATCCATACAATGCCTTAACCAGTTTACAAACTTGATTTTCTTTCCCTTGAACCTCAAAACCAGGAGGTTGAGTCATATAAACATCCTCTTGCAAATCACCATTCATAAATGCACTTTTTACATCCATTTGATGCACTTTCCATCCATTTTGTGCAGCTAAAGCTAGCACAATTATGATAGTATTCCATTTCACTGTTGGAGCAAAAGTTTCTTCATAATCAATCCCTTATTTCTAAGTAAAACCCTTTGCCACTAATCTTTCCTTATATTTATCAATATCTCCATTTGCTTTGTACTTAATTTTGTAAACCCACTTACAACCAATGGGTTTAACATCATGTGGACAATCAACAATTTTCCAAGTCTGATTCTCAATTACTGCATCATACTCACTTTGCATGGCCATTTTCCATTCATCATACTCAACTGCTTCATTAAAAGTAACTGGTTCAACAACTGAAAGAGCAAAATTTTCTGAACCCATATTAGAACTCCTTGTACCTGTTTTGTCTTTTTCATCAGACTTAACATCCTGAAGTAACTTAGTTGCCCATTTTGGTTTCCTCTTTTCAATGTTAACTTGATTTGAATCATCCAAGTTAACTTGTCAAGAATTCAAAGTATCTTCAACCTGTTTCAAGGTGTCTTCAACCTGTTCATCATCCTGTACTTTTGAAGTGAGATCAAACCATTGTTCATTCCTCGTCTTATTTAAGTGTTGCATCCTTATTTGTTCCTTAGTTACTTTTTTCCTCTAAGTGACTAAGTTGTTTTTCAACCTCTTCTACACTTAAACTTTTTGTTTCATAAAAAATTACATCCCTGCTAACAATAAACTTTCCATCTGACAGAAGCCTATACCCCTTTTTCTCATCGGAATAACCAATCAACATGCACTTAATACTTCTAGACTCTAACTTCTTTCATTTTTATTTTGGAACAAGTGCATAACAAACTAAACAAAAAACTCTCAAATGTTCGACCATAGGTTTGAATCCCGACCAAGCCTCAAAAGGAGTTATTCCATCAAGTGATGACGAAGGAGATCGATTCCTCAAATAAACCGTTGTATGAACTGCTTTTGCCCAATAACATGAATTCAACCCTTTGAAAAATAGCATTGCTCTAGCCATGCCCAATAAAGTCTGATTCCTCCTTTCTGATACTCCATTTTGTTGTGGAGTATAAAAATTGGTCAACTATCTTTTAATCCCTTTTTCCTAACAATAAGTCAAAAATGATTTGATGTAAACTCACCAATGTTATCAGTTCTCAAAGTAGCAATCTTTTCTTTTGTCGTTGTTTCAGCCAAATTTTGAAATGACTGAAACTTATCAAACACTTCTGATTTTTCCTTCAAGAAATACACCCAAACCATCCTGCTAAAATCATCAATAAACAACAAAAAATATTTACAACCACCAAGTGAAGTTTCCAAAGGACCACAAACATCACTATGAACAAGCTGTAATCTCCTTGTTGCTCTCCAAGTGCTTTTTGAAAAAGCTATCCTTCTTTGTTTGCCATAAATGCAAGCTTCACACTTTGCATTTTCCTTCTGAAAAGTAGGCAACCCCTTTACCATTCCTTGTTGTTGGAGTTGTACAAGACTATCAACATTCAATTGCCCAAAACGAATGTGCCACAATCTGATAAGTGAAACATCAGTTTCAACTAAACCTGCAAATTCCTTCAAATGTTCCTTTGATCTAGGAATGACTGTTCCCTTCATCCCAAGAAGCTTTTCGTCTTCATAACCTGTCATAATTTTTTTGTATGCATCCTTTTTTTAATTAACCAAAAGGATACCATCTTCCATTACAATTTGATGTCCTAATTGGCGAATGACAACTAAATACAACAAACTTTTCTTAAATGTAGGCACATACCAAACATTAGAAATCAATCTTTCTCCAATTCCTGGCAAGTCAACCTTAACTGTTCCTTTTCCCTGTGGTAAATGAATAGAATCATCTGCAAGAAAAATTGAATTTAAATGACAATCTTCATAACTCCAAAAGAAATCTTTCATGTATGCCATATGCTAAGTAGCCCCTGTATCCATAATCCAAGCATCTTCAAAATCAATTTTGAAACAATAAGAAGACTGAACAAAATTCGTTGATTCCAACTGATGAACTTGAACAAAATCCATTGATTCTGATTGTCCAAGTGCTGTAAAAACATCACAAAAACATATTCACAATTTTCACTATCGTATGCATGAGCATAATGTGCCGCTGATGAAGATTCTTTAGATTCTCTTTCTTTTAGGATTTTTTCAAATGAAACTCTACAATCTGAAGCATAATGTCCAACTCTATTACAACGAAAACGTGTGACCTGTTTATTACCTCTTCCTCTTCCAGAGACCTGTTGGTTTTCTAAACCTCTTCCTCTTCCAGAAAACTGTGATTGTGTACTTTCTGATTCTTTAGAACCTCTTCCTTGATTTCTTCCTCTTCCTCTTCTACGGCCTCTTCCTCTTCCAAAACCCTGACCACGACCTCTGTTTGAATTTTGAAAAGCTTTCTGATCATTGCCCTTTTGATGATTACCTGAAGACTGTTTGCTAGTACTTGCGACCAAAACATCTTCTCATGCTTGCTTTGTTTTACCAAAATTTTTGTCATGTGTGGCAAGTAATTCACTTAGTGCGTCAAAAGAAATTTTATCCAATTTATTTGTAATCTGTAAAGTTTCCAAAAAATGCTTATATGTCTCAGGCAATCCTGCGATCAAAATGGTCACCATCACGCTGTCCTCAATTTTACCAAAACCAGCTCTTGAAATTTCTTGTTTGATATTTTTCAATCTAGAAATGTACTCCATGACATCACCTCCTAAAGACAATTTTTGTTAAAACAACTTCAATTGAAGATCGATTTTCTTAGCTTCACTCTGAGAATCAAATAAATCTTTCAATGTCTTCCAAGCTGACCACGCATCAAAACTATTTTCAATATGCACATAAATATCATTAGAAATAGCACTGTGAATCAATGCTAAGGCCTTCTCATCTTTTAGTTCCCACTTTGCAAGCTAATCAGGATTAGTCAGTTTGGTAGGCTGAGCATTACAGACACCCTTCCACAACTCATTGTAAATAAGAGTGCTTTGAATATGACGACTCCAAACTTTATAATTTTTCGATCCTTCCAACTTGTCAGATTCATTAAAAAGACTTACAATTTTAGACATTGTAAAAAAATAAACACCTTATAACTCCAGAAGATGTGTATTATGCAAACCTTATAGCTCCAAGAATTAAAAAAAGAAAGCGCCTTATGTCACTAGAATAAACAATCATCTTATATCACCAATAGAATATTTTATGCAAAAATATCACTACCAACATGAAAGCAAAATTACGCATCAACAAGAGTCACCATGAAAGAGATACTGCAAGAAACACCACACACCATGCAAAAGAGAGCTATAGGGGCTTGGCCTTGACCCACTTATAGCCTCAAGAAAAGAATTTGATAGAGCTTCACTTTGCTCTAATCAAACCTTGAGTGAGTGAAAATACAAGTACTCCTTATGACGCCAACAAATGCTCCTTATTACTCCAATGCCCAACAAAAATGCACGTTATCACTCCAAAAAATAACAAATCTTTATAGGTGAGTTGGAGAGATACAAGATTGTTGAGTGGGAGGTCACAAGTTCCAGTCCCATCAACTCCAAAAATAACCCTTGTTTTTTATTAAATTTTATTTCTCCACCTTTTTTTTTATTTAATATAAAAAATCTCCAAAAATAAAAATGAAAAATAAATTACCTTATCTCTCCAAAAAAAACTTATTCAATATAACATAAACATGCATTCATGCACGATCCGAGGCAAATTATATTTAAACCATTTTAAACCAGCAACATTTTCAGGGTACACAACTGTCCATTCAGAAATGAGATCGCCTGGTGTTATCCTCCTCTACGCTGGTGTTCACGTTGGTGATTACAATGCTCCACTTCTTCAACGCTGGTGCGAATTGGTTGCGGATTGATCTTTAACTTTCACGTTGGGTTATGTTGGACGGTCTCTACCTTATCGTCTTTAATGCTGGTGTATGCTACACTCTTCTAAAAAAGATGTCCCGGTCTCTACATTGGTCTCTAAAATTGAATTCGTCTTTAATGCTGGTGTTCACGCTAGTGTTCTCTTCCTCAATGCCTCCTTCAAAGCACTGTTGGGTTGCACACAATGATCTACACTGCAAGACGTGCGTCCTTCCTATGTTGGTTGGTTCTTTAACACTGGTGTTTTGTTGGAGTTTTTGTTGGATGGTCTCTACGCTGGACAAACAGTGAACTTCCTTCATGCTGGATCTACGCTGGATGGGAACTCTCTTCACATTGGACGGTGAACTCTCTTCACGCTTTCACACTGATCTTTACGCTGACTCCAAAACAACTCTTCATGCCTCTGCTGGACGGTGAAATCTCTTCACACTAGACGGTGAACTCTCTTCACCCTCACGCTGGTCTTTATGCTGACTCCAAAACAACTGTCTCTACGCTGGTTCTCTCTCTTCAACACCCGCTATATTTTTTTTTTTTTTTAATTCACTTCCACAAAATTTTATATAACCTTGCCTTAAAAAAAATATTTTACTCTTTCCAAGTAAAATGAAAAAACTAAGGTAAATAAAAAATCTTTGCTGCACATATTCTTTTTTGGCCCAAAAGAATAGGAAGCAATAACTTACAATTAAAATTTCACTATTCCAAAACCTTGAAAGTCACCTTTTCAAACAACATTTAGCACCTTCCAACCAAATTCCAACCAGACCAAGCTTCAACCGCGTGCTCTGATACCACTTTGAAAAAGTGTCCTCAGACACACAACTTTATTGATGAAGAAGGAAAATAATTACATCAGAGAGATGTCAGGGCTAAGTCCCGAAAGATTACCTCACATGAAAAACTCAATGGATTTAAATATCCAAAGAGTAACAACTAATTTACCGTTACTGAAAGTAACTAAGGGACACCTCACATAATCACGTGAGTGTGTAGATTCCCTTTTACATTTATTAAACTAAACTTCTAAACATAAAATTTTGGATCATAATTCCTAACAACATGATGGGAGCACATCCAAAATTGTGAAGAAGACAAGTTCTTTGTAATCTCTGTATTAATTTAATATGTTTGAATTATTTGTAGATTTAACTAATATATATAGGTTAATGTGTGACATCTAGAGCCAAAAAAATGAGCAAGCTTGATAAAATTATTTGCAATCTAAGTGCAGAAGAGCATAAAACCTTAATGGAAAAGTTGAAGAAGGATGAATTAGGTGAATCAAAAAGTAATCAATGTGATTTTTCTTGAATTTTAAGTAATATTGTACTTAATAATATTGGCTAATATGTTTCAAACAATGTACTTCCCACTTCCAATACATGGATCAATCCAATTATTCCAAAAAATAGGGTATATCTAAACTATAGAAGGCATTTCGAGAGCAACGGTTAATGAGACCTATCAAACTTGCAATAACAAAAACATACAACAACAATAAATAATTATTCAAAAAGTAATATTCCTAAACATGTTTTCACAAAATATGTATCAACTACTACAAAGCATTCGTTTATTAATATTAATTATCCTATATTTATTTTTCGTATCAATATAACAATAACTTAATGTCGTTTTAAATTTTTAGGAAGATTATGAAAATCCCAGAGGATGAACGAAGTGATATTTGAATTATGTCAGTCGAGATGTCCAAAAATGTGTATAAGGATATGGTCAAGGAAATTGACGTAATTGCATCGTAGGAGGAGCCATCTCAACAACAATATGCTTCAAATGTATAAAACCATTGAGTTTTTCTATTATGTCCATGTAATTAATTAATTTAGCATTAAATATTAATTTTCAATTGTTCTGTTGTAGAAAAAAAACACACACACAAAATATAATCCATTTAGCACATAAGACCAGATGACAAAAAAAAAGGGTTGATAGCAAAGTTTGTGAGTTGTGATTTCCTTATAACATCTTAAGATTTCATATTGGTTGTAATATTTACAATTCAATTTTTTAATTTAAACCAGACATACTTGGATGTCTTCAAACAAGTGTTAACATACAAAGAAGAGCCATCATAAGAATTGATAAACATTGGTTAAGTATGGGTTGTGAGTATATGTTGGCATATCAAAAATAAATTGTTGAATTTGTAAGTATCTATGTTGTTTTACTTCTCTCATTTTATAATTAATGGAAAAACAAAATTCCTTTATATTAAATCTATGATTTGTTACGAGATATAAAACTTGCAGGAAATAAAGTATGGAATGGAGCCAACATAAGAGTTGTTAAGAGACGACATGAGATTTAGTTTCGAAAAAATGTGTATCATTCATGACCCAATTCTTTCTATGGTACCTCATTTTTCAATTTACATTCATGTGTATTGTCTATTTTAAATTTCCATCATTCCTATCAATGTAGATACACTCATTGCACTTTATTTTTATGTTTATAGATGGAAGCTTAAGAAGAGGAAAACAATCGAGGCAATCAACAAAACATTTGACCAAATAACTCAAGTCATGCAAGTGGCTTGAGCACTACAACAGTTTAACCGAAGAATGGCAATCCATATATTTTGGATGTTAATGCAAGTTGTTGTGTATTTTGAAATAATTGTCTATGAAAATTGGACATTTTGTATAATGTACTAGATATAGTGTCATAATTGAAAGACAACGGGTTACGAATAAGTGTAACAACTACATGCATGTTGATATTTTGATTATTGTGGACTTTATATTGTCCCATGTTTTATGACAAAGGGCATCTTCTTGATATAAATAAAAATAAAGTTTTTTTTAGTATATTGCATTTTCCATTCTTGTTGTGAAATGTTGCATCACTAATTAAATATATGGATGATTAAATATAACAATAGATGTGGAAATTTATGATATATCAAGTTAATTCATACATCATATCCGAACACAATAATTAAAATTCAAGTGAGTGCTACTATAAAAAAAAATATTTCAATTTCTAATGAATAATGGAATTAAACAAAATAAAATATATATATAGCTATTCCAATGCAATGTCACAAGAAATAATCACCAGTGCTTCTTGTTAGGATTATTAATCCTCCCTTGACCATACTATCTATTAGATTATTTTTTCCTAACGTAGGAACCTTAATTAATTAATTGGGTCCGCTAGTACAATTGGGTCCACTTGGCTTAATGGGGCCACATGTACCAATCACTGAAGTGTGGGGAACAGTGCTAGAGGTTAACTGCCACTTACTGCATGTGCATGCATCATTTTGGGCGTCTCCTAGACCAATCCCTACATTTTAGGAGCCACTGGGAGTCTTGGCACCAACCTACTTCAGTTAATTGGAGTTAGTACTAGTTAGTCTTAGTTAGCCCTTAGTTAGTTCTCAAATAGTTAGCTAGCGCATGTCTTGCATGGATAATGCATGGATGCATGTGGAGTAGGCGCTTTTGTCCACCTAACACACTCAGTTGCACTAAGTTAACTAGTTGTCATTGTTTGTTTGAGTTATTGGACATCTGGGAGTTGATCTGTTGGACTCCGATATTGATTGAGAGACCATGAGTTATAGATTCAGTTAGCTATAGCCATATCCACTTGGGAAATTCGAATTCATACCCCATGCTTTCAAATTCTTTCCTATGTAAACTATTGTAACACCAAATATTATGATGATGAATATACTATAAATTCCTAAGCTATACTTGTTTGTTTCCTGTGTGGTTTGTTTTGCTTAGTTTGTATGTTGTTTCTCCATTCAATTGTTGCAACATTATCAGAACTCTCTACTTGAAGATCTTAATGGCATTCAAATTCTAATATGGTATTAGAGCCTTGTCAGGTAGGTTTCATGCTTGTTTCACCCCATCGAACATCAGAAACAACTGGGTTTCCACAGAAGTCCCCTATGAAAATTTGCTAGCTCTAGATTTATTCAAAGCAGCGGAGAGGGTGTGACGGACCCTGAAAACATGTTCATGTCGGGAGGAAAAGCATGATTCTAACAGTTCATATGTTTTAGTGTGTTATTGTAATGAAATTGACAGGTGCTACGTAGCTTGTGTGAAGTTTTGCAGTACTTCCAGCTGGAGCAATTATGAGTTCTAAAACTCTTGAACCACGAATCCTCACAACTTCCAATTCTCTTGATTGGAGGATTGATATGCAGCTGGCCTTGCGCAAGCATGGATACCACATGATCATACATGGATGGGAGCTTGAGCCTCATCAGCCGGTAGAACGGAACAAGTTTCTGAACCGTTGTGATGAAGCGTTCGGGTACTTATGTACTTATATATCCAAAGATCTCCTCTTCCACCTAGAAGGATTGAGGACTCCTAGAGAAGCCTGGGAGAAGCTTGATAGCTTGTTTAACAAACAAGATGAGCTTCGGGGATACATTCTGGAGAATGAGTTGGTATCTTTACATCCCAGCAGTTTCAAGACTATTGAGCAATTCTTTACTAAATTCAAGTCTCTAGTACTCCAATGCAGATAGTGCGAGATAGAGCGGAAGGATGACCAGAATGTCCTTTCCATACTTAGAAAACTAGGCTTTGAGTATTTTGTATTTGTTTCCATATTTCATTCCAAGCGGGAAAGCTTTCCCGATTAGAAAATTCCTTCATTAGATTCTTTTTTTTGAGTCCTTAATCAAGGAGCAAGACAAGTTTATCCGGATGGGAGTCATCAAGACCTTCGAAGATCAAGCTTTCCTAGTTACTGACTCTTCCAAAGCGCAAGCAAAGGGGAAATCAAAGAAGAAGGAGCCAAAAGAAGCTTATTCAAATCAACAAACTTCCGAAAGGGCCTCCGACTCTAAGAGGAAAAAGAAAAAGTGTCCCCACTGTATGAGGGGTTTTCATCCACAAAACTCGTGCATGAAGAAGACCCGCGACCAGATGAAAGCTCTATGTGTACAGAACAATATTGCCCTTCCACAAAGAGCAGTGATGTCAGATGATGAAGAGCAGACTGAAGAAGATGAGATATGCTTGCATGCAAGCCTCTCTCCGTCGAAGGCTTCTGTGATAGATTCTGGAGCATCCAACCACATGGTTGCTTCCATGGAATCCTTCATCACTTTCCCTCTATCAAGAGGACCTAGCAGTCAAATGGGAGATGACTCTAAAATCCCAGATGTTGAGAGAGGTTCAGATAAAATCCAGCATGATGATTTCATGCCCTCTCCTACAGAAAAGCAAATTGTTGACGATGAAGCAGAAGCAGGTTTTTCCCTATAGTCAATTCGAATGGAAGAAAGTCTCCATGAAGTGACTCCTTCTCTTGCTGCTCTAGAAGTGTATGAGATATTTGATATCTCATCTCCTCACATGGTTGATCCAGAAGAAGACATTCAAATCTCTATCTGTGAAGAAAAACACTCTTCGTATTCTTTGCAAAAATTCTCCAGTAATTCTTTAAATTTTGTGCATAGTTTACCGATAATTGTTTCATAAACAATAGAGGAATTTGATTTCTCTATCTATAATGATGGTGTTGGTGTGCATATCAATAATATCAATGATATTCTGGAAATAATATCAGATTATAAGAGTGATCCATTCCCTCTCATTAATTTAGAGCTTCCAGTAAATTCCTACAGGATTACATGCACTGAAAATCAGAATTGTGAAGAAGGAGAAGATTGTGCATCTACCATCTCGGTGGAGCAAAGTTTTGGATATGATATGAATCTTTTTGGATCTGATTTATTTTCTAATATGTTAATACGTGACTCAGGTTTCAAGATTCAAGAGCTTTCAATATTGCTTATAACTGGTTTCACCAATTTTGGTTTGACAAATCAAGCACCGTAAGTCTCTTTCAATTTTGTTGTTGAGGATTCGATGTTAGTTCTTTCTTATAAATTTGTTGATATTAGATTTTGTGAGATATTGGATATTTCTGAAGCTATATCACATTATGGAGCTCAATCATTCGCTCTCCACAGTCCCAGGGCTTCTCTACCTTTGGTGACATGCTCATCTTCTCACAGAACTAGTCAAGAGGGAGACATTATACATTTGCATGGACACTTGCTCCTAACACTTGGGGCTGATTTTACCACTCATGGTTTTTTGTTCAAGGCTGACATATATCAGGTTCTTGGATGTTCCTCACATGGTTTTAATTCTTAAGAACCTTTACCCTCTCTTCAGTTGATTTCAGTTGCTCTACATGGGTCCCGTTTTCACCGTGCAGCTGTTTATATTTATGATTCAGTTGGGTACATTGTTCTTCTTCCAAAGAGGATGATTCCTCCAGACATAAGCATGTTGTTTGGATTCATGGGTTCACCTACACAGAAGAACCAAGATACTGCTCCTGCATAGTAGCAACAAATATTTTCACAAGTTTTTTCAAAATTTGTATTTCTGCTTAATTTTTGAGGAGGGGGTTTGCCCATGAGGTTTTCCCCTGTTTCCTTGGTTGTATTAAGCAACATTTTTTATTATCTTTTAGATTGTATTTGGGTGACCTATGGTCTTGCTATCAGGGCCCACAGTTGTCCAAGTTAGGATTCAGGGGGGGTGTTAGAATTATTAATCCTCCCTTGACCATACTGTCTATTAGATTAATTTTTCCTAACTTAGGAACCTTAATTAATTAATTGGGTCCACTAGTACAATTGGGTCCACTTGGCCTAATGGGGCCACATGTACCAGTCACTAGAGTGTGGGGAACACTGCTAGAGGTTAACTGCCACTTACTGCATGTGCATGCATCAGTTTGGGCACCTCCTATACCAATCCCTACATTTTAGGAGCCATTGGGAGTCCCGACACCAACCTACTTCAGTTAGTGGGAGGTAGTACTTGTTAGTCTCAGTTATGCCTCAGTTACTTTTAGTTAGTTCTCAAACAGTTAGCTAGTGCATTTCTTGCATGGATAATGCATGTATTCATGTGGAGTAGGCACCTTTGCCCACCTAACACACTCAATTGCACTGAGTTAACTAGCTGTCATTGTTTGTTTGAGTTATTGGACATCTGGGAGTTGATCTATTAGACTTCGATATTGATTGAGAGACCATGAGTTAGAGATTCACTTAGCTACAGTCATATCCACTTGGGAAATTCGAATTCATACCCCATGCATTCGAATTCTTTCCTATGTAAACTATTGTAACACTGAATATTATGATGATGAATATAATGTAAATTCATGAGCAATACTTGTTCGTTTCCTATGTGGTTTGTTTTGCTTAGTTTGTATGTTCATTCTCCATTCAATTGTTGCAACAATATCATAACTCTCTGCTTGAAGATCTTAATGGCATTCAAATTCTAATACTTCTGATCATTTCAATCACACTGGTGCATTTGAGAAAATGTAGCATCGATGTGCTTAAGATAATAGAGACCTAGTGCAATAGAATACTCGTTGCATGGTCGATGTTTTTTTATTGTTACACCCCAATGCACTGCTATATATTAACCGCACCATTAAATTTTAAAAATATAGTGATAGTAACACTCAGTCAAATTTATCGATGTGTTTTCCTTCACTTATTGCACCAGTGCTTTGTAATAGTCAATAAACAACGGTGCTTTTTAATAATTCGTAAGCAGAGGTGCCACCTTTAGTATAAAGCATTGGTGCATATATTGGTATAAAGCACCAGTTCCATTTAAAATTTTGGTGTGCATCGGTGTTATATGTATTATCAAGCATCAATGCATACAATGTTTTCAAATTTCGGTACGCACCGATGCATATAATGTCTTCAAGTTTTGGTACACACCAGTATTAGAATTTGAATGCGATATGATCTTCAAGTAGAAAGTTCTTATTATTTTGTAGCAATTGAATGGAGGATGAACATACAAACTAAGAAAAACAAACCACACAGGAAACAGACAAGTATTGCTCATGAATTTACAGTATATTCATCATCATAATATCCGATGTATAATAGATTACAAATAGGTAGAATTCAAATGCATGAGAAGTGAATTCAAATTCTCCAAGTGGATACGACTGTATCTAACTAAATCTCAACTCAAGGTCTCCCAATCAATATCAGATTCCATCAAATCAACTCTCCAATGACCAATAACTCCAACAGACAGTAACAACTAGTTAACTCAGTGCAACTGAGTGTGGTAGGTGAACAAAAGCGCTCCTCCACATGCATGCATGCATTATCCATGCAAATCATGCACTAGCTAACTGATATTGAGTCATCTGAAGGTAACTGAAGGCTAATTGTGGCTAACTAGTGCTAACTCCAACTAATTGAAGCACGTTGGTGCCGAGACTCCCAATGGCTCCTAAAATGTAAGGATTGGTCTAGGAGGTGCCCCCACTAATGCATGCACATGCAGCAAGTGGCAGTTAACCTCTAGCATTGTCCGCCACACTTCAACGACTGGCACATGTGGACCCAATTGTACTAGTGGACTCATTTAATTAATTTAAGGTTCCTAAGTTAGGCAATAATTAATCTAATAGACATTTGACCAAGGGAGGATTAATAATCCTAACACCCCCCATGAATCCTAACTTGGACAACTGTGGGCCTTGGTAACAAGACCATAGTTCACCCAAATAAAATCTAAAAGATAATAAAAAAATGATGCTTAGTACAACTAAGGAAACAAGGGAAAACCTCATGGGAACCCCCCCCCCCCCCCGAAAAAAAAAATAAGCAGGAATACAAATTTTGAAAAAACTTGTCAAAATATTTGTTGCTACTATGCAGCAGCAATATCTTGGTTCTTCTGTGCGGGTGATCCCATGAATCCAAACAACATGCTTATGTTTGGAGGAATCTTCCTCTTTGGAGAAGAACAATGCACCCAACTGAATCAGAAACATAAACAGTTGCACGGTAAAAACTGGACCCATGTAGAGCAACTGAAATCAACTGAAGAGAGGGTAGAATTTCTTGAGAATTCAAACCATGCAAGGAACACCCAAGAACCTGATATATGTCAACCTTGAACAGCAAACCCTGAGTGGTAAAATCAGCCCCAAGTGTTAGGAGCAAGTGTCCAAGCAGATGCAGAATGTCTCCCTCTTTACTAGTTCTGTGAGGAGATGAGCATGTGACCAAAGGTAGAGAAGCCCTGGGACTGTGGAGAGAGAATGCTTGAGCTCCATAATCTGATATAGCTTCATAAATATCCAATAATTCACAAAATCTGATATCAACAAATTCATAAGAAAGAACTAACATCGAATCCTCAACAGAAAAATTTAAGGAGACTTGCAGTGCTTGATTTGTCACACAAAAATTGGTGAAACCGGTTATAAGCAATACTGAAAGCTCTTTAATCTTGAAACCCGAATCACATATTATCATATCAGAAAATAAATCAGATCCAAAAAGATTCATATCAGATCCAAAACTTTGCTCCACCGAGACAGTAGATGGACAATTTTCTCCTTCTTCAAAATTCTAATTTTCGGTGCATGTAATCCTGTAGGAGTTTCCTGGAATATCTAGATTAATGAGAGTGGATGGATCACTCTTATAATATGGTATTATTTCCATAATATCACTGATATTACTGATATGCACACCAACAACATCATTATAGATAGAGAAATTAAATTCCTCTACCGTTTCTGAAACAGTTACCGGTAAACTATACACAAAATTTAAAGAATTACTGGAGAAATTTTACAAAAAATAGGAAGAGTGTTTTTATTTATAAACAGAGATTTGAATGTCTTCTTCTGGGTCAGCCAAGTGAGGAGATGAGATATCAGAGATCTCATACACTTCTGGAGTAGCAATAGAAGGAGTCACTTCATGGAGACTTTCTTCCATTCGAATTAACTGCAGGGAAAAATCTGCTTCTTCTTCATCTTCAACAATTTGCTTTTCTATAGGAGAGGGCATGAAATCATCATGCTGGATTTTATCTGAACCTCTCTCAACATATGGGATTTTAGAGTCATCTCTTATTTGACTAATAGGTCCTCATGATTGAGGGAAGGTGGTGAAGGATTCCCTGGAAGCAACCATGTGGTTGGATGCTTAAGAAACTATCACATAAGCCTTCGACGAAGAGAGGCTTGCATGCAAGTATATCTCATCTTCTTCAGTCTGCTCTTCATGATATGACATCATTTCTCTTCGTGGAAGGGAAATATTGTTCTGTACATGTAGAGTTTTCATCTGGTCGAGGGTCTTCTTCATGCACAAGTCTTATGGATGAAAACCCCTCATACACTAGGGACACTTCTTCTTTTTCCTGTTAGAGCCGAAGGCTCTTTCAGAAGTTTGTTGATTTCCCCTTTGCTTTCGCTTTGGAAGATTCAATAACTAGGAAATCTTGATCTTCAGAGGTCTTGATGACTCCCATTCGGATCAACTTGTCTTGCTCCTTGATTAAAGACTCGGAAAAAGAATTTAATGAAGGAATTTTCCAATCAGGAAAGCTTTCCCGCTTGGAATGAAATATGGAAACAAATACAGAATACTCAGAGCCAAGTTTTTTTAGTATGGAAAGGACATTCTGCTCATCCTTTTGCTTTATTCCGTACTGTCTACATTGGAGTACTAGAGACTTGAATTTAGTAAAGAATTGCTCAATAGTCTTGAAACTACTGGGATGTAAAGATACCAACTCATTCTCTAGAATGTATCCCCAAAGCTCATCTTGTTTGTTAAACAAGCTATCAATCTTCTCTCAGGATTCTCTGGGAGTCCTCAATCCTTCCAGATGGAAGAGGAGATCTCTGGATATATAAGTACATAAGTACCTGAATGCTTCATCACAACGGTTCAGAAACTTGTTCCGCTCTACTGGCTAATGAGGTTCAACCTCCCATCCATGTATGATCCTATGGTAGCCATGCTTGCGCAAGGCCAACTGCATATCAATCCTCCAATAAACGTAATTGGAAGTTGTGAGGATCCGTGGCTCAGGAGTTTGAGAACTCATAATTGCTTCGGCAGGGAGACAACAAATACTTCTTTCAAGCTATGTAGCACTTGTCAATTTCACTACAAATAACAATAAAACATATGAACTGTTAGAATCATGCTTTTCCTCCAGACATGAACATGTTTTCAGGGTTTGTCACACCCTCTCCGTTGCTCTGAATGAATCCAGAGCTAGCAAATTTTCATAGGGGACTTCTGTGGAAACCCAGCTGGTTCTGATGTTCGATGAGGAGAAACAAACATGAAACCTGCCTGAGAAGGCTCTGATACCATGTTAGAATTTGAATGCCATATGATCTTCAAGCAGAAAGTTCTTATTAGTTTGCAACAATTGAATGGAGGATGAACATACAATCTAAGCAAAACAAACCACATAGGAAACAGACAAGTATTGCTCTATTGTACTATAGATTACAAATAGGTATAATTTGAATGCATGAGAAGTGAATTCGAATTCTCCAAGTGGATAAGACTGTATCTAACTGAATCTCTAACTCAAGGTCTCCCAATCAATATCGGAGTCCATCAAATCAACTCTTTGATGACCAATAACTCCAACAGACAGTAACAACTAGTTAACTCCGTGCAACTAAGTGTGTTAGGTGAACAAAAGCGCTCCTCCATATGCATGCATGCACTAGCTAACTGATAGTGAGTCATCCGAAGGTAACTAAAGGCTAACTGTGGCTAACTAGTGCTAACTCCAACTAACTGAAGTAGGTTGGTCTCGGGACTCCCGGTGGCTCCTAAAATGTAGGGATTGGTCTAGGAGGCGCCCCCACTGATGCACATGCAGCAAGTGGTAGTTAACCTCTAGCATTGTCCCCCACACTTCAATGACTAGTACATGTGGACCCAATTGCACTAGTGAACTCATTTAATTAATTTAAGGTTCCTAAGTTAGGCAATAATTAATCTAATAGACATTTGACCAAGGGAGGATTAATAATCCTAACAACCAGTGCATATATTGCTTTCAAAAGCACTAGTGCGTTTTGAACTTGTTAGCACATATATGTTTGTTTAAATAAAACACACCAATAAAAAAAAAACCTTCGCTAAAGCCTCCGGTCAACGAGTTCTTTTTAGTTATATTAAATTTCAATAAAAACCTCTGCTAAAACATCCGATACCATTGGAAGAGATTGTAGTGGAGAATTTTCTGAGATTTTTGACCAACCTTGTAACACTAAAAACCTCCGCTACAAGGATTTTTCCTTGTAGTGGGATTTCCCCAGGCATCGTTTGACTGTGGATTTATAATACTAGCTAAGAATAGGGTTGACGTTATGGTGGGGGACCATGAGATCAGGGGTAGCAGAAAAGGCTTTTCATAAGTATTCTTGATTAATGACTTTCACCCAAAAATGAGAACTTAATTCCTTAGATTGGATCATACAATTTACCATTTCCTTTAACATGTGATTATTTATCTTAGCAACACCATTTTGATGTGATGTATATAGAACAATATGTTGCATCCAAATGCCTTATATGGTGCAATAAGTTGTAAATTTGTTGTTAACATGTTTTCCTCCATTATTTATTCGTAACTTCTAAAGTTGTTGACAAGAATATTTTCTACGAGGGCTTTATTTGCCGAAAACTTCATTCTCGAGTGTTAAGAAATGAATACAAGCACATATATAAAAGCCATTAATGAAAGTTAAGAAGTACTTGAATTCAAATAAAGCAACAAAAAGGAAGCAAAACACACAAATCGCTATGAACAAACTACATAAGGGTTGAGGTGTACCAAGAAGCACAATTGTTAAAATTGTCTCGATGATGTTTACTAAATACACAACTAAAACAAACACCATCTATACAATAAACGAGAGGATGTCCAATCACCATAATTTAATTACATAGTTGTTGCAATGAACGATGGTTTATTTCACCAAATCACTAATTCCAAAGCTTTATCAAGACATCAATATGAACAATACAAATTGATGCAAGAAATGATGACATGAAGTTGTCAAATTTGTACAACCTAGTAATACCATCAACAATTCTAGTTGTTAGGACATGCTTAGGATCTTTTAGTCCTTGATTATAACTTTGTGAGGTGAAAACATTATTTTCTTCTTTTGTCGAAATGAGTGATTTGATACACTAATAAATGCATCATTAAAATGGGCATCATCTAGTTGAATTGTTCTATACCCTACAACGCTAAGAGATATATCATCACCAACAAATATTTGTTTGGTATTACATTCATTAGGAGCAAAAATGATGGTTTTATCCTTATCCATATGGTAATATGCTCCATGAGAAATAAGTCACACGTTAAAGCAAGAAGTAGATATTGCATTGAAGGAAAAACTAGAAGCAGAGAGTGCATGTTTATCAGAAGAAGAGTCAGAAGAAGAAGAATCATGATTGATGTTGTGCTTATTCATTGATGCCACTAAGGATTCCATTTTCTTAAAACATTTAGATTCCAAGTGACCATCTCACTCACAAAAATTACAATGTCTCTTAAAGCTTTTTGTCTTTCCATTTAGTTAATTTATTACTATTGGGAGTAAGAGTTGGTTGAGTGGGTTTGGGACTCTTGCTTTGTTTGTTGTTGCGAGGATATTGCTTCTCCAGATGCTTTTCTTTATCCTTATGTTTTACCACCAAGGCTTTGGTAGATGTAACAATATAGTTGATCACTTAATGTTGCTCTCTAATCAAGAGAGGACATTTTGTAAGGACCCCCTTGAGTATTTCTGGTGGAGAGAAAAGTAGATACAAAAGCATAATAAGCACTAAGAAATTTAGCAAGAATAACATATATAGATTTGTCATCCTTCTTTTCTCTTACATTCTTCAGGTAAAATTCAAGTGTTTTAGACTTAGAATATATAATCTTCAATGCAGGTAAATTCACCAGTATTTAAAGAAATCAACTGCTTTTTGAGTTGGTGGGCTCAAATCTCATTGTGTTTACCAAACATGGTTTCTAACTTTTGCCAAGCTACATCTGGTTTGTCAACTCCTTGAAGGTGAAACTATAGATCATTATAGACATACATTCTAATTAATCCATGTGATTCATCAATCTTATTATCCCGTTTGGCTTTCTTTAATGCATCAATCGGGGCAAGTTATTTTCACAAGGTAATTTGGTAAATTCCTTTCTTCATAACAACTCTTCCATATAGGGTTTCCATGAAAAGTAGTTTACACTGGTAAGCAAGAAATTATTTGGACTAGACATATTACAATATGCATGTAGGATGGATTCTAAAACATAAATTGGCAGTTTAAATGATAGTCTCTCGAGAAAATAGGTAGTTTTAAAAAAGAATTAAAAATGGACTCTAAATATCAAATTTATACCTTTTTCATCAAAGGTATAAATAAGTAACCAAGGTACCATGTTCTAGGTAGAGGTTGGGTCACATGGTGATTAGTATACATGAGGTTGTTGACTATAAAAAAAATATCTTCCATCTCTAACTTATTTTATAAAATCACTTTTACAAATACGTTACTTTTATAATCATAATAACCTATTTTCAAGGTCACAAATAAGCGAGACATGAAATTGGAGTACGAGACCCCCTTGGTTGTGAGATAATGGACCCTTCTGTGAAATGATTTGAATACTAAAATTTAAAGAGGTGTACATACCCTACCCCTTTGGATTTGAACATATGACCTCTTAAAAGGAAACACTTGTTCTTAATCGTTATACCCATTCGAGATAAATGACCCACTTTTATAAAACAAGTGAGAATTACTTTTATAATAAAGTTACTTTATATTAAAATTGCATAAAAAAACAAACTTTAAAATGACATCAGGAATAATTGCTTTTACAATAAAGCTACTTTATATATTAAAGGTGTATTAAAAAATATAACTTAGAAAATAATATTTAGAAAGTAAGTGAGAATTGATTTTATGTAAAGTTATTTTAAGATTAATTAAAAAATAATTTAAAAATAAAAATAAAATCACTTTATGAATATGAAGTAGAAGTTTTTTTTGTCTCAAAGTGCGCGAAGGAGAAGTTTTTTTGTCTCAAAGTGCGCAAAGGAGAAGTTTTTTTTGGTCTCAAAATGCGCAATTACCCAAAAAAAATTAAAACAATTTAAAAAAAAATCAACACAACCACACACTATAACAAATGAAATTTAAAAAGAAAATCAAAACTTTAAAAGCTTAGCATTGGATCTTGATTAGTTTGCTTGAAAAAATATTCAAAGTTTTTTTTTCTTTTGGTCAACATCACAAAAAGTGTAGGGTAGAGAGCATATGGAGAAAACACTTTTTGCTTTGTATTTTATTTGTTGAGATCACACCAAGTGTATAACAAAAAGTGTAGATTGACCGAAAGATAGCCAAAACTATAAACTAAAAACATAAATGAAATATTAAAACAAAATGAAAGAGATTTTGAAATAAAAATGAAAATGTATACTTCCCAATCTAATAAAAATGGTGGTATATTAGGGAAACATAAACATTTTTGGTGAAATGAAAAAGGGTTTCCAATTAAGGATAGTTATCTAAATGCATTGAAACGGTTCTCTTGACCCATAGATGCTTGAAAACAACAACATCAATAAGTCCTTTGATACATGTGTAGCATAGATTCATGATCTCAATCAACAACAATAGTGGGTCTTCATAAGGGCTTTGAGACCATGTATCGATAAATACGGTATTTTTATTAGAATTTGCATAGTTGATCTAGAATCAAATTATAACCTCACTTAGAATTTCCAATAGAAATTAACAGAAAAAATATAGAAGAAGAGTGAAATAGAAACATATGAGAGAGAACTCAATTGAAAGACTTTTCATCTATCTATTATTCGGCAAGATGTTTACATTTATAATAGATTCTCAACTGAAAACTCGAGAACCCTGGAGGCAATTCGAGTAGATCACAATAAAGAAGGCTTATCTTGATTGATTCCTAAATATATGACGTGTCAATATCCAACTCATAGTGAATAGTCATGAATTGGCTAGGTGGACCTAGGTAGACCACGAGTGACCAAAAGACAACTAGTGAGTGACTTTAAGGAGAAACTATAATGTGCCTTTTTGGATTTTTGGAGAAAATTACAAATTGGGAAAAATTTGAGCTTAACTAGTCATGACTCTAGAGGGTTTCAACTTTGACCAAATGGTCCCGAATTTGAAAGGAAATGGTATGGTGAGTCTTAAAACATACCAAGTCAGTTTATGTACACTTTGTATCTAACTTTAGACCTCTGCAACCTTGTTTGGGGTTAAGGAGAAACAATGCAAATTTACTAGGAAAATGTGGTCAACTAGTCCTTCTTGGTTTGGTTCCAAACACCACCGAACCTTTCCAAAATTATCATGGATGGATCCTATGGGAATTGAAACATAATAATAGACCTCAAACACTCAATGGTCGAATCAGAAGTTCATTTTTACATGTTACTCAAATTCACACAACTTTAGCCAATTTCTAGCTTTAGACTAGAAAAACCCAGGTTGACCCAAATGCACCCATGACTCCAAATTATGTATGGAAGAGCTTGAGGAGTATTAGGACATACTAATTCATAATATTAATTCTCATACACTTCCCAATTGCTTCTGCAACTTTATTTTGGCCATAGGGAAAGAATGACAAAAACACTAGGAAATCGATGTTAAAACCCCCAAGGGTATATGACATTTTTTGCTCTCTAAATGCAGTATGACCCTCCAAAATTTGAGAAGGGGATGAATATCAGACATCAGGGGCTGTAATTAATCATGGATATTAGTTCTTCAAACTGGTTATAAAGTAAAACATTCGTAGAATAACTTTCGGTAAAATTGCTTAGGGGCAAATGGCATTGCAAGCTCCATTTTGACTCATAAAAATTACATGGAATAGTTTAGAAAAATGACATGATGAATGGACATCATCTACAACATATGCATTTATTCCTCAACAACATTTAACATCAGATAAATTCCTTAATACATATCAGATATATAACTCCTTCGAAATGGAAGCCAAACACATGAAAACTAGTCATTCGAACTCTTAAGAATGCAATCCTTTCATACATGTATTTCTGATATTTCGACTTGCAGAGCATATAAACATAAGAGTATAGAGCCATGAATCATTTATTGCTTCCCCATAATCATCAAACTCATATAAATTTCCTCGTACAAATCTGTTATGCATCTCTTTCCAAAATGGAAGCCAAATACATGAAAACTAGTCATTCAAGAGCATGGGAATGCAAGCCTTTCATACATGTATTTCTGATATTTCGACTTACAAAGCATATGGGAACGAGATTATAGATACATACATAATATTTCACAACTTGGGCTTCAAATATAATCAGCAAAGCGCAAGCACCACTCCAACAAGTGCGCTCTCAACATGAGAGTGTGGGGGAATGGAGAAGAAGGAATGGGAGAATAGGGAGATAGATGAGAATTCGACTATATGGACCTTCAACCTGTAAATAAAACTCCTTCATTAATCTCCAATGAGAGGTCTAAATTACCTCTCCATCAACCAACTTGGAAAGGAATCCAATGTTAGGATTATATAATCCTCCCTTATCCATATATAGTTTAATTGATAATCTTACATAACTTAGGAGTTATTTTCTAGAGTTTGGTGCCACTATGATATTGGTTCCATTGGTACCATCAATTCCATTTTGGTGCCACCAGTGCCAATCCCTACATTCTAGGAGCCACTAGCAACCTCCATCATTGGGTTGTGGTAGGTAGGTAGTTATGCTAAGTCAACCTCCAGTTACAATCAGTTAGATCACTCTCAGTTAGTATAGTGCCAGTTTTGTATGTCTGCATGGGGAAGTGGTGCCTTTTTTCACCTACCTCATTAGTTTAACTGGTTTAACTAGTTTAACTGATTGTAGACTGATTTAGACATCAGGAATTAGACTAGTGGCTCCCATGCAGTGATTTAGACACATTGAGTTAGCCAGTTAGTCAGGTTTAGTTGGTAGATTCGAATCTTATCCACATGATTCGAATCCTACTTATTGTAACACCATTGTATTACTATTGAATTAATGAAGATTAATGTTGTAGTTAACTGATCAATTCTTATCAGATTTGTCTTGTTTAGTGTACATTTTTCTTGATATTCCACTGCACAATTCCACCTCTCAATTGCTCTCATTTGCCTGTAGATCAATGGTTCAATAATTTAACATCCAAGTCCCTCAAAATTCGTTCACAAGCAGGGAGAGCGAACACTCACCGTGCAATGGACAAGCAAAAGCTCTCCAAAATGCCAAAGGCCAATTAACAAATGATCAAAAGCTATTTCCATTCCTCATGACATCATTTTATTAACTTCATGAGGCCTCCTAAGGTCAAATTCCCTCCATGGGCTCCCTCCAACTCATCTTAGTGGTTTAGTAACTCTCATGACACTTGTCTTCCTCTTCGTGCTCCAATTCTTTCCCCAATTCGAATGGTTGACTCTAACTCCCAAATTCGACCTCTTGGTGGCTATTTTTATCCCTGACATGTCAGATTTGTCATATGTCTGCAATCAGGTTTGAATTTGTCATGCTTGTCATAGAATCTTTCATCATTTGTTCTCATAGAGTGCATGGAATCTCCTTCCAAGTGGCAAACATTGTCTTCTAGTCTCTTCCACTTCCATGGGAGTTACTCTCCTTTACCAATTCCAATTCCTTAGCTCATTATATCTTATTTGACATCACATCACTCTCCAATAATGCTACATTACCCAGGTGTTCGAATTTGGTTGAATATCATGCCAAGTGTGTGGGGAATCTAGTCATCCAAAGGCTCCACAAGCTTCCAAGTGTCTTCATGAACCCATGCCACCTTATTTTCTTACCATTTATCATTTATGTGACCCATTTAAATGTGGATATGGTAAACGAAAGTCCTTTTGGGTCCCATAGCCCCTTGTTACAAATTTATGTCTCCATCTCAACCCAGGGAACTAGGTGGAACATTATTTGCAAGTAGTCTTAATTGGAAATGATTTAATAGGGGACATGATAGAAACAAATGGAAGTGGTTGAGGCAAAAAAGTGGCAAGCTTGACCAAAACATCCTAGCGCTTCTAGTTCATCCTAATCTAGGAGAAAAGTAGAATAAAGTTGCCTTACTTAGAAACGCAAGATAAAGCAAGAAGTGTTCTCTAGCTCATAAAGGCAGAGTAAAAGCATGAATATGGGCACTACTATAGTCTATGATGATCAAATGTGGACAAACTATGGTCCAAGGCATTAGAATATGCACTAGGATGCCTAATCACATGAAAAAACTTCACTAAACACTTAGGAAATCAAATAACGATGTAGAACTTAATGTCTAGATGGAATTATGTTCCAACACCCCCTCTTAAACCTAACTTATGGTAGTGAGCAATGAAGCCAAAATTAGGGCCCAGACAACAAGGCCTATCATCACCCTTTACATTATCAATCCATATAAACTGAGGAAAGAGGAAAAACACAGTGGGAAAAATCCCTCCTCAAGAATGGACATTAAAGAAAGGAAACAAAAAATGATGCTCTCCAAAACTTTATGAAGATGTCTAATGGAATTTTCCTCTTTGGAATAAGAGGAATCTGCTCAACTGGATCAAGAATGTAGACAGTTGCATGATTGACAATGTAACCATGTAGAGCAACTGAGATAGATTGATAAAAGAGCAAATGTAGGTGCTCATTAAACTTGAACATTAAACCAAGTGTGG
Organism: Pseudotsuga menziesii; assembly: GCA_001517045.1. Lineage (NCBI taxonomy): Eukaryota > Viridiplantae > Streptophyta > Pinopsida > Pinales > Pinaceae > Pseudotsuga > Pseudotsuga menziesii. The sequence continues at coordinate 256,267 of LPNX010790685.1, read as the reverse complement.
TGAGATCAAATCCAAATGAGTTTGAATGCTCTTGAAACTTTGAACAAAAAGTGGTTATATCAGCTCCAAGAATGTGGAACAAGAGTCCCAACTATGCCAATGTGATGGAAATGTCTCCATCTTCAACTGAACTTTGAGGAAATGCACTAGTAATCATAGGGGCGTAGGTAGAAAGCATGAGATCACTAGCTAGGAGTGTAAAAGAAATACTCTCGAAATTTAATATAGCCTTCAAAACATCTAGGAGATCACTAGATTGTGCACCATCAGCTTGTGAATCATGCACATGATCATCAACAACTAACTTATAATCCTCAAGATTCAAAATAGAAGAATGTTAGGAGAGACGAGAGAGATGGAGATAGTTTAGTTCCTCTTCAACAATAGGGGTTTGAATGTCCTCCCTTGGATCAGCTGCATAAGAAGATGAGAAATCAAAGTTTTCTTGAAATTCTAGAGCAATAGGAGAACGGGTCACTTCAAGGAGATTTTCATCAATTCAAACTTGTGTTGAGATTTCTTCCACACGTTGTTCTTCATCTTGCACAACTTCATAAGAGATACTTGGGGTAGAGACATTAGGAGGGAGAACATGTGAGGAGGTGCTAGGTCAGCTCTCCATATTTCTTGTATGAACCTCATTGTGCTTTACAAAGATCTATCCAAATTGGTCCAGAGATCCTTTGGGTATTCAACAGTATCAATAAGGTAGCGCATGCTTGGAGATATTGCCATACACATTGCTCCAAATGCTCTATCACAGACATTTACCCAATCATTTCTCTCTTCATATGATATTGGCTCTTCAACATCTCCAATAGATACCTCATAGAGACCTTGTCTCTTTAAAGATGCAGCCAGCTTCAATTTCCACTCTGGATAGCATGTGAATGAAGAGAGAAGAGGAACTATCTTCGAATCCATGTAGAAATTTTACTTGCAAAACAACACTCTAGAAAACTATTTAGGAAGCAAACTTTGATTCAACCTGACAACTCTAATACCATATTAGAATTTGTACAGTTGATCTAGAATCAAATTATAACCTCACATAGAATTTCTGATAGAGATTAGCATAAAACAAAGAAGAAGAGTTAGCTAGAAACATATGAGGGAGAACTGAATTGGAAGAATTTCCATGTGTCTATTATTCAACAAGACGTTTACATTTATAATACATTCTCAATAGAGAAAATCGAGATACTTGGAGGCAATCCAAGTAGCTCAAATAAAGAAGGCTTATCTTGACTAAATCCTAATCTATGACAAGTGTCAATCTCCAACTCATAGTGAATGGTCATGAATTGGCTAGGTGGACCTATGTAGACCATGAATGACCAAAAGACAACTAGTGAGTGGCTTTTAGGAGAAAAAGATGGAAGTGGTTGAGGCAAAAAAGTGGCTAGCTTTCCCAAAACATCCTAGCACTTATAGTTCATCTTAATCCAAGAGAAAAGCACAATAAAGCTTCCTTAACTCATAAAAGTAGGATAAAGTATGAAGTGCACTCTATCTCATAAAAGGCAGAGTAAAAGCAAGAATATGGGTGTTGTAATGGTCTATGATGGTCAAATGTGTACAAATTATGGTCCAAGACACTGTACTATGCACTAGGAAGCCTAAATACATGGAACAACTTCATTGAACACTTAGGAAATCAAATAACGATGTAGAAACTAATGTCTAGATGGAATTATATTCCAACAAATTTTACACAGGTCCAATGCCTTAAGTTAACCACTCACATAAACATATCAAATATTAGTGCACAAGTGTATTACGTTGTTAAAACCATCAAAGAGGGAAATAGTCCACAACTCCAACCAATGCGACCACTTTAGGCAATATATTAATGCAAAATGAAAAATAATTTACATATGGATTTCTAATGATCATTCATTAGAAAATAAACCTCCATCCTCTTTGAGCAAGGATAATGGACCAATCAATTGCTAAGCCACAAATCAATTTAGTGATAGTATTGAAAAGAAAATGAATTGTCATATCGCTTCATGCCTATAACATAATGGTAATTTTGGATTAGATAATTGCAATGCACGCTAAAAATCACACATTAGATAAAGACATGTTAAACCAAGTTGATCTTAACTAACTTCAAGTGTCTAAATATCCTAACATTAAGAACATGAAACTCCAACTGGGGGACTATTTCTTGAAAACTATGATGTTTGCCATTAAAATAGAAGACTGTGATGTAGTTCTATTAGTAGGATGGTTATGAACATTGGGCCATATTACTAGGGATTTCAAGGAGTTATAATACATGAGCATCAATACACTCTCAAAGGTCTCCAAGTAAGTTCACCGTTAGCTCTAACTGTATGGAAAAGATCCTAAAGAAGGGTCACTTGGAGATTATTTCCTAATTCAATGCAATCCAAGCTATTGATAACTCCCCACGAGTCATTCATTGTAAATTGTAGTTAGTCTTGTATCGATATTACTAGGTCTTGGAAACAACCCATGAACTAGCCCTTCATTTGGTGAGCATGATCATGTCATCACACTAATTATAGGAATTCAATCACCCAATATGTGCCCTTATATACATTACTTTGCACAAAAATGGAATTGAAAAGCTAGTTCATGTATTGTTGAAGGTAGAGGTGATATGTCCTACCACTGGAACATACTCCTCCCCATCATCATCGTTTTGAATAAAGAAGGCAACTAGCTCATGTGTCCAAGCTTTTGTTCTCTTAATTAACTAATAATTAAAAATAATTTTCCAACTCCCATCGTTTATGACCTCTTGGATGAGCTTCATAGTGCACAATTCTTCACTAATGTTGATCTTCATTTTGGTTATCATCAAATTCAAATGAAGGAAGCAAATGTTTATAGGATTGAAACCATGAAAGATATTACGAGTTTCCAGTGATGCCTTTAGGTCTTTGTAATGCTTCCTATAGTTTTTAGAGCCTCATAAACAAGCTTGTTGGGCCCTTTAAGTGCAAATTTTGCTCATATACTTTGATGATATTTTTATCTACAACAAAACTTGGGACACAATTGTGGTACAAGTGGATCAAGCCCTATAGTTAATTTGAGTCACATTGTAAGTTAGAAAGGGTGAGAGTTAACACTACAAATTTGAGGGATCGAAAAGTTGGCCCCATTAAACGACAATCAAAAGTTTATGTGGGTTCTTTGGCCTTAGAAGCTATTACAATAATTTTGCACATAACTATTATAGAATTGCAACACATTAACATTGTTGCTAAAAAAATGTTTTTGCATGGAATGATGCAACAAAGCATGCATGTCATGTCTTAAAGGAAACTATGCGTATTGGTCTTGTTTTAGTCATGTCAAACTCCATTGAGACTTTTATTTTGGAACATGATGCCTTGGGAAAACGAACTTGGGCAATGTTGATGAAAGACGGGTGCGCATTAGCGTTTAAAAATAAACATTTGTATGATTAAGAACTTAAGCAAGTTTATGTATGATAAAGACACAATGGCCATCCTTGATGACATAGATAAATGACGCCCTTTCCTAATTATGCCATGTTTTCATATCAAGACATATTATCAAAACTTGAAGTATTTTATGGAACATCATTAGCCTTCACTTGCAAAAAAAGTAGTCCACTAAGATGTCAAGCTATGGTTATGAGATCATATACGAGAAGGGAAAGTATAAAATGTTGTTTGATTCCTTGTCTCTAAAATGAGGAGGAAGGGTCCCTATTTTCCTTATCCTTACCAACATAATAATGGATTGTAGAGGTACATAATAAATGTTCACTAATGCCAAGGTTGTTAAACTCCTCCAATAACTACAAGTGGACCTAAAACCCCCTACGAGATATACTTGGCACCATGACACCTTAATGTATAAAGGGCATATTATTTTGGTAGAAGATTCTCCTATAAAATTACGGAAGTTAGTGGAATTTCAATCCTCTCCTACTATTGGTCAAGTGTTCACTCTTTTGGGATGGCATGAAATAGACATACATGCATTCATAATTAAATGTGACAAATGGAAAAGGAATTAGGGTGAAATGGTGAAGATCCTGAGACTACTACAACCTTTATCGATCCTTGCAATAATATGTGCTAACATATCCATGAATTTTAGTGTTATACCTTCTAAAGAATGCAATAAATATGACATAATGGTATTTGTTAACCTCTTTTCCAAATATGGCCAATTTTGTGTCTTATAGCACTTGTTTTAATCATCCACATTTGCCTAAGTCTTCATGGATCAAAATTTTAAATTGCATGCCATGCCTAACTTAATTATAGTGGATTGTGATCCTACCTTCACCAACAAACTGATGGCCAAATAAAGGTGGTTAATAAGTGCTTCGAAACTTATTTGAGATGTTTTGCATTAGAGCAATAGGGCTAGTAGGTTCAATGGAAACCCTTGCATAATTGTGGCATAATAACACCTATCATGGTGTTAGCATAATCTCACCCTATAAGGCTATACATGGGCAAACATTTCCATCTGTAACCTCACATTTATTGAATACCTCCATGGTTGCAAAAGTGGATTTCACCCATAATGAAAGAGCTACCAAAAACAAAATCTAACCGTTTTAGTTAAAAAAATAGAAAGAGATACCATTCTCAATACATGTAAGGAAAACGGGCCTTGGCTCAAAATAAAATGAAGAAACATGTAGATCAACATTGCTTAGAATGCAAATTTGAAGAAGGGGTTCATATGTTTCTTCAGCTTTAACCCTGTAAGCAAACATCTATATAGGAAAAGAGTAACCAAAATATAACACCCATGTTCTATGGCCCATTTATCCTCTAATTCATTAGACAAGTTGCATATAGACTGGCTATCCCAACATACTCTAATATCCACCCAGTATTTCATGTGTCACACTTGAAATAGGTGGCATGACAAAGTTATCGCATTTAAACGATCCTCCTCAAACTTAATGAAGAGTATCCCTTTGGTCACAACCATAAACAATACTTAACAAAAGAAAGCTTTCATTCTAGCAGTCGATTATCTAAGAATTCTTTACAGAATAGAAGGACACACAACATGAAGATGCCACATGAGAGGTAACCACATTTCTACAACAATTCTCACATCTCTAGCCTTTAGGACACCACTTCTCTTGAAGGGGGAGGGCACGTTAGGGTCCTAGATTGACCTCCCTAGCTATAAGTAATCAAATGATAGTTGATTGATGTACGAGGTGAACATGTGTTATCTCTGAGGAGGTTACAACTTCAATTCCCGTGGGGGGTAGGGCTGCACATATTGACCTGTCATAGTGAATCTAAAAGTAGGCATCCCCTTGATGTGAAGTCTCAACCCGAGTTGACCTATGAGTTATTGGTGTATGTGGCTTGCAGGATGTTGCATATACTCTTGGGAGGTTGCTAAGTTCTCATGGTTAAAAAAAATAATGTATGAGGCCATCCTCTTTAAATAAGTCTCACTAAGTGGTTGTTGTGTGGTTATATAATGCAAAAGGGTTATCCTCGTGGAATACAACTTACTAGGTAGTTTATTTATTAATTTTGGGATCACTAGTCATTAGGGTTTGGTTAGTGAGAAACTATTTATATAGGTAGGAAGTTATGTAATGTCTCATCAAGGATTATTGTTGTATTAGAGAATTGTTTAATTTGAGATTGACCCCTCGAAGAGGTAAGTGAAAATTGCTCACTTTTTGGAATATCAATAAAAGGTTATTTTATGTAGGTTTTAATTTATTTCACATATTAATCTTAAGTTATGTGTATTTGATGTATAAGTACACTACATATATTATAAACCCTAAACTCCTATAAGGAAGAGGAAGAGGTATATTGTAAAACCTATCCCCTTGTTTTGTTTTAGTTTTGTAATATGGAATTTGCTTTCTTAAACTCTATTGTAAAATCCATCATACATCCCCATTCCTAAATATAAATACCCACATCAATCCCAAACCACAATCACTCACATCCCAAATGAAATATGCAAATTAAAAAAACCGGGGCAAGTGATATCTATATTTACTTTTCTTTTCTATTTTGCATGGTGGGAATCTGTTGGAATATGTAATGATGACTGATTGTATTAATTTGGAAGGTAATAATGTCGACTCTTATGTAAAAGAGTTATCCCACATGTATTATGTTATGCTTCCAGTGGCCCATGACACTTCCACCGTCACCATTTTCAGATAACGGATCTTGGATCCACTCTCCTTTGTTGGACCAACTCTCTTCATATATCTCCTTGTATATATTTTTCTTCGAGACCGATTGTTCTCTTATAGAACTAGGGTTTTTTTGAGGTGGTTTGAGTTCAACTTTTTGTCTTTTTATATGAGCTACATTTACCCTCCCACTTTGTATTGTTCCTTGGTACTACACAATCCCATTGACCTACTTTTATGGTCATTTGTTGGACATTAATAAAATTATCTTATCTTATCTATTGTGTTACCATATATTATATAAAAAGGTGAAACTACATTTATCCCACATGTAATATTGGGATGCAATTCCTCATTACCTCTTGGTATATAATAGAGTCAAGACAATCATATCAAGACACATGGAAACAACGAAAGATATCTAATGATCATTTTGTAGACACAATGTGTGTGTTGTTGTGAGGATGGAGTGTGATGTGTGGCAACTCTCTATTGTAAGATTGGAGATTATTGATGAATAATGAGAAGACAACCTTCTCGTCGATGTTTCCCCATTTGGGGTTTTACCACGTATTTATGGTGTTCACATTTTCTCTTTTCTCCTTGTTCTTAATATTTGATTATTTGTTGTTCTATGGATATGAGGCTAGGATAGTTATGTTTTCCATTATGTATTATTATATGTTATTCACATATTCTCATATTCTAACAGATTCGAATAAATTCGGTGAATGACCATCAAATCTCCCTTGTTTTCTCTTGTCGAATTCCTTTAAAACCTCTTACAACTCCAACAAGCTTTGCCCCCCATGATAAAGAGAAAATGAAGTGAAACCATTTTTTTAAATTTATGAAAGGTAGAGACATTGCCATGGAAAATTCAATTTTATGTTCATGTTTTTTCCAAATTGATAGATTTTTCACCACATTTGGATCAATGTTTTCACTATATGTGCGAAGCAACTATGACGTTAGAAGGCCATAGTGGACACTGATACTAACACTAAATAGTGTAGGTAATGCACGCTGATTCTAAATAAGATAAAAGAGGACACAAAGATGATGCATATTGTCTCAATCCCTTTTTTAGCGTCATCTTTAGAGATGTCATATGACACAAATTAACATTAACAAAATACACACCATAGACCATGCCTCTTAGACAACCTTGACAAGGCACTTGTGACACACATCCACGATACTAGAGCCCTCGATTGTAGTAGTGAGGGTTTTTAAGATATATCCAATACAAAATATAATGAGCATTACTTGGACAAGTTGTGGTAAAATCCCAACAATCTATCACAAGATCACAACCCAAATGACAACAAAAAGAAGTCCCCTCTTGACCATTATCTCTTGGGATTGTAAGTTATTGTCTTGTTATCTATCATAGATTTATTGTTGAGGACGAGGACATCCATTTTGGATTATACTCATGCTATCTAGATTCAAGAGGTGTGCCTAAGATTACCTCATTGTTCAAATTCTGAATTTGCGAGTAGAGTCTTTAAATCAACAAATAAATTTGTTGATTTGCAATAGAAGTTTGTCAATCAACATGGTGATTCCTTATATATCACTCTATCAAATCAACACTTTTAAAAATAGGCTTTAGATTGTGTTACCTCCCAAACATACATATCAAGTGGTAAAGCCTCAAAACATAAGTGCGATCTTAGATGAATTCAATAAGGTTGCCCATTGTCACCACAATAGCCCTTCCTTCCACTTCAGGCCACCTCTTCTCCATCACAAAGAGGGTATCCCTAGAATAAGATTGCTAGAGATATGCAATGGAAGATCAATGTTAGATATAGAGTTAATATTTGGTGAAACATAAATTGCAACCTGAGTGGGCCTAACAGTTAAGAACATGTGTTTCCTCTTGGGAGGTCACAAGTTCAAATCCAGCAGAGGGGGGTAGATTATGTACACCTAGACTTAGTAGTCAAATCACTACTGGAGAGGGTCCCTTGTCCCACAAATAAGAGTGTTTCATACACCATTTTGTCTTTGGTTTGGTCATGACCTTAAAATTATATTTATTTATTTATTTCAAAGTTTTTTTTATATTCCACAAGAAGTGAGAATATACATAATATTCTGTCCTCGGGACGACTCATACAAGTCCTCTTATCATCGACCATATACCATCTAATTACAGTTTTCTGACTTGAAACATAAATTAACATACAAAAGACAAACTTCCTTCCCATTGCCATATTAAGACAAACTGCATATACATCGCATATCCTTCAACCCACAGGCGAACTAAACACAACCTTAAAACTAGTATCAATTACAGTCACCTTAGTAATGGAATTACGTAACTTCTATATCTTGCCTCTCAAAACATTCTAAAAAGCAAAGGAGCCATCATTGAGCATCAAGGTTTGATTTGATAGTTTGTTGGATTTTTGGTTCATCTCTCTATATACATGGGTGAAAGAAGTCCATTCGAAGTCCTGTAAAGAGGTTTGAACTTGTTGTAGGAGAGATTTCAATTGCACCACCTCCACCTTATTTTTGTTGTTAGCATAATCTATCAAAACCTTCGAATCACCAATTACATTTAACTTTATGACTCCTTGTTTGTTTGTGAAACAAAGTAAAGTCCATAGGGCTGAAAACTCATCTTTCATGTTACAAACTCTACCGAGAGTATATCTAATATGAAAATAATGAGAAGCATTAAGAAATAATAACACACCAATCCAACATAACGGGGGATGTCTCTAACTTGCACCATTAAAGAAGCACCTGGGGATATCAAAATCTATCAAGGGCATGGAGGGAACTTTGGGATTTTTCTTTTTAAATTCCAATTTAAATGCATGAGCTAACTTTTCAATCAAATATGTTTTTACTTCCACCGGGGAAATCCTATCATGGAAATTGAAAGAATTACGAGCCCAATAGATGAAATAAACAAAGAAACACGGTAAAGAAATGAAGGTTACGACTGATGAGTCAGATTATTATTATTATTATTATTATAATATAAAGTGATGGGTGGAACAAGAGTTGTGCTAATCCATTGGGCAAGTGGAGTGAAATGATAAAACATACGAGGGTTATTTACTGATGTGATTAGTGAGCATGTAGCTTGAATAAAGAACCTATGATAGTCCTATCTTGTGGGCCACTATAACATATATTTCTTGAGAGAAATTCAAATGAAGAAAGACCTCCAGACATGCATGAGGGTGTGTATACTGCGAGATCATGTAAATTACAACAAATCCAAATTAATAAAGAAGATACATAAGAACATTTTCAAGCAATATACATATAAAGACTTTAAATTGAAAAAAAAACCACGATTAATATTCTTCTAAACAAGGAAGAATGTTACTCGAATCATTGCCTTCAAGATGTTCAACTAAGCTCCAATGTAGATCTCTCTAAATCCAACCATCTAAAAATGGAGTGAGCAAAACTTCATATAGATTTCAATGCAACTCCTTTCACTATAAAATAATATTTGTGGTTTATGTATTTACTTATTCTTCCTCCGGAAAAAATAGACAAAATACTAGAAGAATGAAAATATTACATAAGAGGGCCACTTTACACCAAATTGTCCTCATAAAATGGTAGAATAATGAGGTTACATAAGTGAGAATGCCACATGTATTCATCCTCAAACAACATGTTTATGCAAACCTATTGAAGCCACCATTTGTTCTATACTCCTTTGTAATGTCCTTTAAGGTTGACCTCCAACAACCTCCTTCAATAGAATATTGATACACGCTAAGTCAAAGGAGGGCACTCTCCAATATAGGAGAATTATCCTTGAGATTGTGAGTGTCAATATTCTATAAGGAGGGTTCTATCCAAGAAGGTACTCTAACCAACCATATAACGCAAAATATCACCTGTAAGAGGCACACCCTTGGGTGAGTGCAAAAGGTGGTTATGGGGCCACTTTGAAAATGCCATACAATAATAAAAATTTTCCATGAGAAAGTGATCCCTTGAGAAATGTGCAACAGGATAACATTAACCAAGCATGATAATATTGCAATATCCCCCAATTAAAAAATAGGAACATTAGCTCAAAATTTCCAACAAAAATTATGTTGATTTGCAACTTTATCCCAACAATGGCTTATGAAGGCTTATGATATGTTCTAGTTCAATATCATAGGATTATATATATGTAATTTTGGATTTAAATTAAGATGTGCAGCCTATAAGATATATTTTGAAACCACTGTAATGTGCCCAAATCAGATCAATTATAAAGTTTTGATAACTGGTTATTAAGTTTGGTCCAAGACTTTCCTCAAATAGTTTATATGCAACCTTTTCGGCATCACTTTTAAAATGTTGGAATTCAAAGACCAATTCACTAGTTCAAAGAAAGAGTTCTTGGCTCAATGTAGCAACATGAATGACATAAATTTTAGATTTAAACACATGAACAACTCCATAAGTATCAACTCGAATATATCAAGACTAACTCGAATTTCACTATAGAGATTGTCTTGATTTCCACTTCTTTTTAAACTCCTCCTAAACAACTCGAATTCACCCAAACAACCCCAACTTCATTCAAGCACACCCAAACCAAGTCAAACAACTCACTAACAAACACCACATAATTTTTATGGAAGTTTTACACACATAAACTTATGTTTACACAACCACATTAATAGATTCACATAGATCAACCAACCTTTGAATATTGAACACAATATGAAGGAAATTACTGTGAATCATTATTGTGAAATGGATGAAAACAATGAGTACAATGATGGATGTTATAATAGCTGTGAATACATGAAGAAATGTGGTACAAAAGGCTGAGAGATGGCTACCAGTATTGAACATAGAAAGAGGGGAGAATTACGGTTTCAAATGAAAGATTTGCTCCAACAATTGTGCCCACCACATGAAAGATTAAACTCCAACTTGCAGATATAACTTTCCCAGTGCACCTTCCACCAAATATGAATGAAATACAACCAATAGATAGCATATCTGAGTCTGGGACAATCATGGGTGTGCACCTCTGCTAGAAGAACAATTTCGAAATAGAACTCCAATTCATGGATCTAGAAAAATGGCCATATCTCGGGCAAACAAAAACCTTTTTCGATGAAACAAAAAAGTGTTCCCAACTGGAAATGATGCTCTGAACGCAATGGAATAGGTCTCACATCCCATAAATGCACATAAATTTCAGAACCAAAAGATCCATTTCAGACCCTCCAACATCAATTCAATATTTAGAACACCCACAACAACAAAATTTCCAAACCAACACTAAGAAATTCCAAACAACCCCAAACACCATCAAACCAACACGAATGCAACCTATAACAGTGCCAAAACCTCTAATATGCAAATAAACACTCAATACATTCATATCTATGAAGCTCTGTAGAGAAATCTGTATGATTCCTCCTCTCACAATCACTAGAAACAAAGCACAATGAAGAGATCTGGATGATCTCTCTTCTCACACCAACTAGGGTGGAATCTCCAACCACCGAAACCAGTCACAAATGCAAGGGGCACATCTCGCAAGATTAAAATCCGTAAGAGCTCTCTAATACACAATAAAATTCTCCAAAAGTTTCCACACATGAGCCCTCAACCTTCCTTTATAACTCTTCATTCATCTTTTCCCTCCTGCTAGAGTTCTCTCGAAAATATTAACAAGGATGATTTTCATGAGAGAATAACTCCTTCCACATATTGATCTACCATCCCCAAATTCAATCTCCTTTGTTATTCTTGGTCAATTGGGAGTTACATATGTCCTTGGGATCATCACCACCTCGATATTCTCACCCACATTGGATTCTCCACCCACAAGTGCGCCCTCCTTGGCTATTTTTAGCTCGGGGGAGTTACAACTCTTGAGATGTCTTCATTATGAGATTCCTTCCACCTTGGATGGGAGTTACACTTCATGGGGGACCCACTTATCCTCTAATGCACCCTCCTTGGCTGATTTAGACCATTGCTGCCTCATTTATGAATTTTTTGGCCATTTTACTATACAAATTTATGACCCAACATCACCCCTTCTAATTTATATATAACTTTACAAAGAGACTATAGGCCAATAATTCCCAACTTAATTATCTTCCACTCGAACCTATGGGAACTAAATTGGGGACATTGCAAATATAAAAATAGTCCATGGAGAAGTGTGCCCTTGAGAAGTGTTCCAAGGTAGTTGTTTGTGCCTCTTTGGATCTAGAGCCAAATCAATAAAATAATCCTCAAGAAATGTGCCCAAGATAAATTTACAATGGGACCACATTGACTAGGCGAAATAACAATAAAATACTCCTCGAGGAGGTGCACCCTGAGAGAGTGTGCTAATAATAGTTGTTATCTCCCTCAATAAATGTGCCAACAATACCTTGAGAAGCCAACCACATACCAAAAATAGGAATGGTAGTTAGAGCACTCCCTCCATTGCAATAACTAACTTCCCCCCTTAAGGAATGCCATATAAATGTGTGCAAGAGGGTCCACTTGGGTTGTTATAACAACCTCCAAGAGAGGGACAACTTGAGATTCCAAATGCATATATTCATGGGTGTAAGATAAAGGTTCTACATTTTAAACCTTTTTTTTAATGATTTTTTGGTCAGAATTTAGTTGAGATAGTTGAAATTGCAAATATACGTTGTTGGAATTGCACATATGGGTGCCATGGGGTTTTTGAGTGTACTAAATCCATTTATGCAATAAAAATGCAATTTGGACAATAAAAAACTGTGATCTCAATAAAGATTCTGTTGCTAAATTTTGACAAAAGTGACCGAAAAAAGTCCAAAAAGTAGAAAGATTAGTCAACTCCTATATCCATGTCCAATAACTAGGAAAATCCTCAAACCATGAGTTATTGACCTAGGAGAAAGTGATTAAGGAGTGGAACATCCTCCAATACAAGCATGAAGTCCCCTAAAACCACATATCTTCATGTGACCTAATATCAAACCATGGGAAATAGAATAAGTGTGCCATGGAAAAATGTGTATGGAGGATGTTTTGGCCCTATATAACCATCAAATGACACCAAAGAATGATGATGCCCTAGAATAATGTGCATTGATGGGTTTCTCCTTAAGAAGACATCTCACCCATACAATTATACCAACGATAATCCCAAGGTAAGTGCCATAGAAAAGAGTGCCAAATGGTGTAGGAAACTCAAATAATCAAATTGAAGACTTATGAAACCCTAAGTTGATGATGGTTCCCTTCCAACATATGTAAGAAACCATGTTAAGCAAATTGATATATCACCTTACTAATTAATTAAATCAAATAATGAGTCATAATACTTAAGCAAAACCCTTGGTTAGTAGGTTTCCCTTTTAATGCATGTGCCAAGGTGACAACCCAAATGTGTGTTATGCTATGCAAAGCCCTACCAAAGAATCAAACATTCCACATGTGCAAAATGCAAGTTCCAAACAAAAAGGTGATAATCAATAAACCAATATCTATCAAAACGCCAACATCTTGGATTGAAGGCAAAATTATCCAAATGCAACTTGCTTGGGCAAGGTCTTCAACTTGTAATAGTCCTCATACTATATGAAGGGTAACATGTTGCATATATGATTTTTGCTAAGTTCAATGGGCGATAAAGTAGGTGGAATAAAGGGAAACCAACAAAGAAATTCAATTTTTTTACGAAGCTTTATTTACCCAAAAAATGTTGGGGCCTTCTATCCACTAAAGAAAACTTCAACTTGGTTAAAATAGGACACACTCATGCTTATCTCTTCAACTAGTCTCATGTTGACCTAGAAGAGTAAGGATCGTCACAATCTTGATCCATATAATGCCAATTCCAAATCAATCCTCCAATGCAATGCTTAACGTAACACTAATTCCTTGGGGAAAGGTGCCAAACATAACCTCGAAACAATGCTCCATGTATCTTGATGTATTTACAGAAGTTCCCTTGAACACTAAAAAATGGAGAAGCTTTTGTCTAATTTGAGCCTTCACAAAAGTGCTTCATTAACTTGGTGAACACACCAATTCATCATAACAGAATAGAAAAGCACTCTCAAAAAATAAGAAAACACCCTGATTCACAAAAAAAACACCTACATACATGACGGTTCTATGCAACATTTAAAAATGTCCAAAAATAACTCATGTTAAAAATAACAATGCCTAACAATAGTTAATGTTAAAACTAATAACGTCTAAAAACAACTCACTAAAAATAGTTAGTTTTCAATATGCACACATGCAACCAATGATGGAATTTCATGACCTAAAAATTCAACTACCTACTATCAATACAATAAATATGGTTACATGCAACAATAATGAACTTTTCAAAAATAATGCCGAAAGTGACTTTCTAAAAGCAGAAATGTCCAAAAATATTATATTTATTGGGGGATTAATGATGCATAATGGTGCAAGAGCCTAGTAGCATGTGAGTAGGATAAAAGACAACTAAAACGCCTGTTTTTTTCCAGTGAATTTTTAATAGAAACCGACTAAAATTGTTCCTGGAAACTGCTATTTCTGCAATTTCGCAATTACAACAATCAGATTTAGTTGTCCTAGACTAAATGACCAATTTTAAAACTACCTAGACTGTCGAAATTGCAATTTGAGCAGTCTAAATTGCCATTTCAACATGTTTTGCTCTGCCGGATTCCGACGAGTTGGGGGCCTTTTGGTTAGCGTTTTTACTGCTCTAGTAGAATGTGTGTTGAAGACATTATATTCATGCTTGGTCTTTTCCTTGTAAGGATACCTCATACCATTCACCAATTAGGTGGTAACATGTCCAATGCTCATTGCTTTTCCAACTTAGGACAAGAAGAAAAAGAAGAGTATCCATGTTGAATGAAATCCAACGCAAAGATACGTCACTACAACAAGATAACTTGTAACATCATATAGACAAAAATAGGGTATACTTTGAAATCAACCTTTAAATTAATAAAACTTTTAGTGTGGGTAATTCCTTATAAACAAATTGTCTAAACACATGACGATTTTGACTTCTCTGACTACGAAATCCAAAGATATAATCTTTAGCCATATCTTAATTTTTCATTATTCAAATTCCATTTTTTGATTGTAGAAATGGATTAAGGGTCCTTTGAATATCCTTGTTGCACCCAGATTGTACAAGCTCAACAACTTTTTTCAATAAGAAAATGTGCAGTTCCTTGATATTCATTGAACGATCTCAACAACCTATATTTACAATTCCATTAACTCCAACCAAATTTCGAATAAAAACAATAAAAAAAACCAAAACCATTGATTATTTAAACTACACTCTTATAAACTATCTTAATGTCACAATTTTATATGCATAAACTTATTTGCAACACATTCAATGAAGATGTTCAAACACAGTTTAGAAGATGAGAAATAACCTACAAACAACATCTCAACAAACTAAGCCAAAGATGGTTATTGTGCACTGGGGGTAGCACTTTTCATCAATAGCCTTCATACCTTCAAGTTCAAATTGCATTGTGGAACCGATATAAATATGAAGGCTGAGCTTCTAGCCTTATGGTGTTTATGCAAAGTTCCTACAGTTTTTGGTATTATGTCTCTCCAGGTATTTGGTGATTCAGTAGTCACCATTAAATGGGTTTTAGGTGAATATAATCTTAAAGTTCTCTCTCTTTCTCCTTGGTGTTATAGAACTGGTGGTGTTATAGAATTTATAAAAATATGAAAAACTTCAACAACATCAACTTCCATCACATTTTCAGAGAGCAGAATCAGTTCGCTGATCAACTTTCCAAGCCAACTCTGGATGGGAAAGAGGGCGTTCTTAATTGGGAGGAAGCTTTGGATAATCTGCTTATCAACTCAGGCACCATCAATATTTTTGTAGTTTAACTAGTTGGAATCTATGATTATCTCTCTTATTTAGATGTTTTTTTGTATTTTGGACTAGATTTATAGTTTTTCATGTTTGTCTATTACATCAAACTCTTTTTAGGTGTGAACACTTCGCCACAGAACTATATCTTGAAAGGTTATGTATTTTTTGATTCAATATGAATAACAAAAATATGCTTTTTTTTCTTCTACAAATAAAAAACTAACATATTACACTAGCAAATAGTTTAAAACAAAACATAAACAACAACCACACATTTAAAACCATTAACCATTCTAAATTAAAGAATGTCCACAAAGTTTGGCATCAACATTAAATTTGTACCTCACATCTCTTAAATACATCTTCTTCTTCCGAGAACTAAAAAAAAAATTAATAAAACTTTAAAACCTGTCCTAATAAAAACACCAAGATTCTTCATTTATGAAACGAACTCCCTTTATTCAACAATTTTACTAAATTTGGTAAAGAATACATACCCTACACCTCCCTTCTCATTTGATCCTCAATGTCCAAATATATTGTTGTGTTGAAATGAAAGTCACCGGCAACCATATTTTGCGGACGACTGCGCCTCCCCAAGCCACCATTTTTCTTCACTATTGCCGACCGACTGCGCCCCGCGAAGGTAAACAAAATTTACTCATTTACTCTCCTGCTATGCTTATGCTGTCCCCCGAAGTAAATAAGACGACTGACAATTATTTCACTGCAGTAATTTTCCATTAAAAGGTCAAATGAAGAAGATCGGGGGCCTTCGAGCCAACACAGAACAGGGAAGGTCCAGGGTTCAATTCCTATGAGGCCCAGGGTATTCCACTTGAAAGAGGGGGATCTAGGAATCCGGAAATTTTTGAAAGTGCCGAGTTCGATTCCCGGGGCCATAAATAAGTGTTGCGAATGCGTGGTTCGGTAGTTTTTGAGATTGTTGTCAACATCGTTCTTTGAGACAGCTGGCACGCACAATGTATGTTTTACTGTCACGACGTACGGCCTCAAACTCTGAAAGGTAAACACCGCAGCAACCTTTAATCCCTGCCCCGCCTAAACGAAGCGCGAACGATGAATAGGAGAGGGCCAGGGGAACTAATAGCCCTTTAGGCCTTACCAGGGTCAGAGCCATGGAGTGGATCTGGTGGAGTTAACTTGTCGAAGTTACGGTTGTGAAGTACAGACTTTACGCAGAATAAAACAATAATACGAATAATATATTATTCGGAATCGCCTTGGCGGTTTATTTTACAAAGATGCAGTGCTTAATAAGATAAAATTTAACCTACAATAAAAGGAAACTGGCAAATACATTTTCGCTTTAATGTTCTCTATTGTTGCAGGGTTTGGTGCCGTTGAATGCCCGGGGTGGAGAGGTTGACTCGAGCAGATTTATGTTTAACGGCATCTATTGAGGTATTTCGTCAAAAAAATGGACTTATTTGTTTTGCGGCCGTTGTTTTCATCAGATTTGTGTCGAATTTCATGCCTCATTGAATGAATTCCATGAAACACTATGCCTTAGGTGAGATGCATTTTTTTCTTCGAATTTGCCTGTTTCTAGCCGTCTTTTTGATATAATTCCTTAAAAAACTTGTGCATGAACTTGGACAATCGTATGTATTTAGGAGCAAGGATATGGTTTCTCAACTCCTCTTTCCTGGCCCTTCGATTTGATATAATTTCCGATGAAATCTTTCCTGCTACAAATAATTCCGCCAAAGCCTAATGCATCAAGGTCGGAGAGCTCCGTCGTGAATCAAAATCTGTGCAGGCTGGCGGCAGAGTATTTGCTCGTCTGCTCATTCTTTTCATATAAAATGCGTAAACTGTATTTTATGCGATAAAACCCTTAGGTGCAAACCCTAGTGAGCTTTGCGGTCTCCTCTCTGTTATGAAACGATCTATGGCTACCGCATCTCGTCTGTAAATAATTAATGACTTTTCTTTACATATATATGCGCGCTTTTGAAAGTGTTTCGTTTAAACTCGAGAAGCACAACAACTAGCCTGAATATGTCAGGCACCATAAGCGACCTTTTTTCACAGGTGGGACGGTCCTCGGAGGGCGAAGTTTTAATTACAATCACTTCTGTTCAGCTAAGCTACCGTAACAGGGAGTGCACTGTTCTGCGAAAATCACCCAGGACATACATCTGGCCCCAAATGCTTGTTCGTAATAGGAGGAATTCTTGAATATTTTACTTGCGGTTACACAAGAGATTGATAAAAAATCGAAGCATGGGATGAAATGAATAATTTGGGCTAAATATAGATGAAGTTGATATTTTATTAAATTCCGGGAAACTTTGTTGAATAAACGAGTAGCACAGGGCGGAAGACGCACCATTACGGCATCGTCTGGTAGAAGCTTCTAGATTCGAAACATGCAATATAGGTCCAGGTCTAGAAGTTCCACAGTTAAAGTTCTTGCACATTTTTCCCAGACATGGACAGATGAGGTGGATTGGATGATGAAGTGCAGGGATTGTGTTACAGGCTCCAAGCTCCTTGAACATTGACATCCTAGACATGGACAATTATGAACATTTTGTTAGTTGACATCTTTGAAGGTCTGCCAAGTTTATATACAAAATGTGGAAGACTGGGAGGTTTTATGGGAAAAGGTTTGAAGTTTCAAGAACAATCTTTATTTTTTCAAAGTACTATTTATTTATTGTAAAACCCTGTTATTACATTTTCCCTAGGTATTCGGCCCTTTATTGTTCAGATAAAACAACATAGCTTAAACACACTGTTAGAAATAAAATTTGTGTCCAACCAAATATACTAAAGCCCGTGTTTTCCCCAAAAAACTCAAAATTCCAACCAACTTTAAACCAATACTTATATACATCAAATCTACCACTCATTGGTGACAGGTTGCAGATTTGTCACTCCTTCGTTGTTCATTTCTCACATCCTTCAGGCATTTGTACTATATGAAGGCACCCACCAATGCCTTTGGTAATCTCTCCTATCTCTGATAACTTCGTCTAGTCATGTTCATGTGGTCTAGTCATGTTCATGTGGTTGTGGTAGACGAGATAAAGTTTTGCAATGGTTTATTTCACAAGCTATGATTTGGTTTGACTAACTTGATTTGAGTCTTTCTTGTCGTAGGGGTTGGCTAGCGTTGACCAGGTTTGAGACGATAGGAAAGGAAAGGAACTACTCCAAGTTTTGCAATGTTTTATTTCACAAGCTATGATTTGGTTTGACTAACTTGATTTGAGTCTTTCTTGTCGTATGGGCAGGCTAGCATTGACCAGGTTTGAGATAGGAGAGGAAAGAAACTACTCTGATCAAGCATAACCAAGGACCCTTACTTCGTTTGATGAGAAGAAGCAGCTGCCCGCCTACCCTATAATATAACAGTGGGAACACTAGCCAGAAATCTGACATTCTGAATCTGATGCTTAGCTCTCAAGAACTTATATCACATAATCTAGAGTACTCCCCTATCATCTTTCTTATGTCCACACTGATTTCCACAAAATATAAATGACATATTGATGAATAAACCATTGCATAGCAATGGATGTTGTTATTTGCCATTATGTTCAGCAATGAAACCACTATTGCATAGTATTGCTTTATATATTTTGTCAATTCTAACCCAATGTTGGCTAGAATTTTACAAGCTTGCCTCGCATTTCTTTTGCGCATACAAAAGTATTCTTTCCTATCCTTGAATGATCAAGATCCTACCATTCTTTCCCTTTTTAACAATGCCCCCTTTACTCTCTGCTTGCCATATTTTACAATCTTCAAGGCGAAATTCCCATTGTTCTTCTCTCTACTATGTCGGTGCTTTATGTCCCCTCTTGACTTCAACTTGGATTTCATTTGATAACAAAATACAATTCCTCTTATATTGACCTGTTTCCTTAGAGATTCAGTCCCATAAAAATGAGACCCTCCTTATGGAGCCAGTAAAGAATGCACAAAGCTAAAAGCTAAATCTTAAAAGTGAGCAGCATAAGGCTGAAAGGTTAAAGGTCAAATCCAAAAGCATAAAGCTGAAAGGTTAAAGCTAAAACAAAGCATAAGCTTAAAAACTAAAATCAAAGTTAAAAGCTGTTACAAGCCAAAACAATCTGTTTTCTTTTTCCTCTAAAAGTCTGAAAACTGATAGGTGCTAACCTCAGCAAACAACAGAAAAGAAAACAGCAGCAATAATTCCAGAACAGGCAATGGCAGATTCAGTACTAACAAGAGAAATTAGGAATTCCAGTTTTTTCCAGCAGTAAATTTGATAGCAGATTGTAGCAATGCCTGAATGCTCGAAATCCTTTGCACATGAAGGCTTAAACTTCCCAAGAAGGTATAGATTCTAACTCAGCCCAAATTCAAGGTAATATAGATGCTTTTGATGGCCCAAATAGTCTCTTCCAGACCAACTGCGATCGCTGATAGCACACTTTACAAAAGGCCCCTACTCTAATGCCTAAGAACCATTTTATAGCCACTGATCTCACTTTTTTTAGAAAAAGGATTTACAATCCTTGAAGAGTGGCACTTACGAGTGGGTGATACCATACAAAAAATATTGGAGTTATGAAGTGTCTCATGAGAGAGTGGGATGCAATGTCAGCCTGCATAACGTAGCTATTAAAGTGAGATGCATTAGATAAAGGATGCTTCCAAGTAATATTATTAATTTATTACTAACAGAACAGGTTATTTCTAAACATTGCAACTGTTCATTGTCATTGAATTTCCATGTTTCAAAGCAATCACAGTGTTGGATGTTGCAGTGCTTCGATTCCTTCCCATGTAGCATCTTTTGAGAACAGTCCTTTGAATTAATGAGACACTCCTACAATACCTTGGTCCACAATTTCTTATCTTGTACTGTCATCTTAATTTTATGGCAGCAAAAATTTAACAGCAACCTTTGCCAACATCTTGGGAGACATGCCTGATGCATGCATCATGATTTTCTTGCAGTCTATTATCTAGAGATATGTGTGGTTTCAACTTTTTCCACAGGTTTCTTAACAACAGAAGCAGCACAAGCATATTTTTTGCAGTTATGGGTTCCACATTTATAAGGCGACCATTCTCCAGGTTCTCTTTTAATGCTGTTGTGGTTTGATCTATCTTGGAATACCTTCAAGTGTAGACACAACTACAGTATGCTGCTCACCAAGGGCTTGATTACAAGATTTTGAGTCTGCTGTCTTTTCTTCAATTATTTCTTTCTGTGCTGAAAAATTTCTGGCCGTTGACTTGACCCAGAATTGTTGACAAAGTACTTGATTCTTAGATTCCGGTTTGACAAATTTTTGTAAGCCTTTGTATAGAATCTTGAAGTTGATCTATCTTTGACTTTTGGTCTTCTGCCTTTCCTCACTTTCTCTTCGTAATTGAGAATACTTTCCACCTTATCAGTTCCCTTTTGTAGTGACTCCACTAAAGACTTGTCGTTTACCTTGGCAGTGTCCACAATAGTTATCTCCTTAGTAATAGCATGTGCCAGTTATTCAACTATTTTTTCCGCTTCATGCTCTTTCAACAACATGGTGTTGGCTTCTTCCGCTTAAGCTTGCAACTTCTATAATGTCCAATTGCAATTTGGCAATCTTCTTGTACTTTGGCTTCTTCCAAGTTTGTCCTTGCATGATTTTCTAACTTGTCACCATGCTAGCTCTTCAACACGTTTCTGTCCTTTGCTTCTCTTTATCACCATGTTTTCTTAGCAGCCATCTTGACCTTCCTAAGCTCCTCTCTTGCAACCCTTGATCTCCAAGCACACTGTAAATCAATTGCCACTCTCTTCAATGTCTTGTCGGACTTGTGATCTCTGTGTGCACATCATTTAGCTTGAACAGTAATTGCAGCTTCTCTTTTCATCTTAAATCGAAAGTTGTTAAGAGCATCCATTGCTTGAAATCCCACATGAACAGGAATGGCTTCTTGGCCTGATTTCCATGCAGATGTTTTTGTATTTGTACTGTGGCAGCTTCCTCCTTCATGTGTTCATAAAACTTATGGGAAAACTTGCATTTCCATAAAGCTTGGAAATGAACAATAACGTTGTTCATGGCAACGAATATGTGTTTCAACTTGGTGCTGGATGAATTTGGCATCATGTCCCAATATTTCATTTTTTCATGCATTTAACTCGACCATTTGTTTATCTCTTAGAAAACATTGTTTTCCCTTCTGGATAACCTTTGAGACATCTTTTTTCATCATAGCCCTCCAAAACTTCTGGAGCAATCATGCCAAAATGGTTTAGAAATCATAGTGGAAAAAATCGGCATCGGCAAAAAATCGTCGAGGCTCCAGAAAACATCTTCTTGCCAACATCGGCGAAAAAATCGGCAAACCGTGGTAAGCATTAAAAAATGCAAATTTTGTACTATAATAGGGTCAAAATTTGCTTACCGATTTTTTCCCCTTTTTGCCGATTTTTCCCTATCTTACCTGATTTTTTCCCGATTTTTCCTGACTTTTGCTGATTTATGCCAATTTTTGCTGATTTTCTCGATGTCTGATTTTTTGAAAAATCACGATTTTTCGGGACATGGCCGAAAAATCGGAAATTTTTTCCACTATGTTAGAAATTCATTAAATGTTTGTTTAGTAGGATATCAAACACAACTAATCTTAATTATCTACTTGACACCAACACAACATAGCTGTTGCAAGGCATTGAATTTCTCATAAATCATTGGCTTTAGGACATTCTATGGTTTTACACACTTGATGTAATGATAAGAGCTAGTAATTGTTGCTCAACTCAAAGAAGTCTTGATCATAGGTGAATAAGTCACTCTTTCAAGTTCAAACCATTGACAAATTAATCTAGTTGTAGATATTCATATAATAGTATATCTACAAATATAATTTGGAATACTTTTAGAAGGCCATATAGAAGAATGAGAAATCCTCATAATTGACCTTCAATAACATTCTAACTATGAAGAATGCTTTTCATTATCACCCCTTGATTGAGGATTGACATTGTTGTATTTGCTATGTTGGCAAATACAATAACAATGTAAATCTTTATTGACTTCAGCCCTTTAAAGTTGTCCATGCAATTACTGCATAAAATATGAGTGACATTATGAGTGTTGATATGCCAAAACCTTTAACTCCATTCTCATTAGTAAAATAAGCTAGATCCCTCATAGTAAGTGTGGTGGTAAAATGTGACCTTAGACCCTTTTTGCACTATATTTCTAATGGGGGGGCTATTGTCTTCTATGCCTTTGGTTATATTTTTGGTGGTAGTGTTTGGTGTTTACTTGCATTCCTTTGGCAACGACACTTTGACTACATTGAAGATTACTTGGATCATCTCAAGGAGTTGTGATCGTGATTGGAGTGTTTCAAGTTATTTTTCAATGAATGACCTAGATTTCTTTTCTTTCTTTTCTTTGTTTTTGTAACCAGGGGAGTTGACAGCTGGAGTTGGGTTCGTAATCATGCAACATGGGGTTGATTACGGTCCGCTACCACTATACCCCTAGGCATACCAACGTTGGCCCATGAGTGGTACCAGAGCTAATCAAGGTTTGAACTCGTGATGTCACAAGGAGTGCCTTAACAATGCACCATATCGTCAATAGGTCTACACCGCGGGGGCTACGAAGGGCCTAAATTTCAATAGCATTTCTACTTTATTTATTTAGGAACAATATAAGTGAACAAATTTGGGAAAGACCGACTCTGAGCAAAAGGTTTATTCAACCAAATTTAAGTAGTCTCAACATTATAAGAGGTGTAAGAAAAGTTCCAAAAAGAACACCACCTCTAGCACAATGGAAGCTAGAAGGGAAGAAGGTAGGAAAGAGACACCTTGTGGGTATTGTGGCGCATGGGGGCATCTCGTGTATGCTTGCTTTAAAATGCTAAAGGACCTTTCTACCCAACTTGGGAAGCAAGCATTGTACAATTAATCGCGACAACAACAAATTCACCATAGAATAATGGTAAGGTGGTTTCTATGAATTTTACATGCATGCTTATATTTCTTCGAGTGATTCATTGTCGATTGTGGTTGCATTGATATGGCTAGGGATGCTTCACTGTAAGCTTCTCTAGATCATGACAAAAATTGTGACAATAAAATTTATATATGGGATCATATTGCATTATTTGTTGATGGCATTAACAATGTTAAAGTTGAGAATGGTGTCATTAATAATGTTTATCATAAACCAAGTCATAGTGCTAGTTTGCTCTTCGTTTACTAGATGAATCAAAGTGGGAAGAATATAAATTTTCGTCCAATGGATTTGTTGACAGATAAGTTACATGTCGTTGCTTTTAGATATCTTAATGATTGTGCGGAACTTTACAAATTCACAAGTTTCTCTACATCTAAATCATGTTAAGTTTCTTATGCTTACATTGCTTAAATTAATGATGTGAGCTATTTATGGCATTGGTCACTTGAATTTAAGAAGTATGTTATTTATGAGTAGGTTGAACGTGGTTTATCTTCTGTGGCTCTCAAGGATGGTGTTTGTGAAAGTTGCATCCTTGACAAGAATAATAGATAGAAGTTTGGGTAGGGTAAGTCATGGTGCCTAATGACTCAATCATAGATTTCTCATAGTGACATGTGTGATATCGTGGACAAATCCTCGACTTTTACTGATGAATTCTAGGTGTATTTGGATAACCCTTTTGACATAGAAAAGTGAAGTCCTAGATAAAATTAAGTAATTTAAGACTTGTTGAAAATCAATATGGTCTCTTGGATGTTGGTGATAGAGTGGCAAGGGATGAGGATGCGTCAAATGCGATGCCCGACGTACCTACGCTTAGAGGAGTATCGTGTCATGATGGAAATTTTGACCTCATGATAATTTTAAATAATTTAAGACTTGTTGAAAATCAATATGGTCTCCTGGATGTTGGTGATAGAGTGGCAAGGGATGAGGATGCGTTGAATGCGATGCTCGACGTACTTACTCTTAGAGGAGTATCGTGTCATGATGGAAATTTTGACCTCATGCAGGGTGTTAACTAAGGTGATGGTGATAGTTAGAAGAAGGGCTAGTGGATATCAGGTGGAGACGGTAGTAATGAGTTTGTACGGGAGAGGTGAGAGTACGAGAGTCAAGCTAGAGAGAATAATGGCAGGGAGTGTGGGAGGATTGATTGAAGGTACAAACTCCAGTTGGGATTGTGGGGAGATCGTACAGGTGGTTATGAGAATTTATGGTGGTGCGGGTTCTTATTCATGCCAAGGAATGAGGAATGGGAGTAGCGTTAACTTTGGTTATTTTCATCCCTGTGTAAGGAGATATTTGGTGTTTGGCAATCAACTTGGAATACTAGTGGCCGGGGTCGATGGAGACCAAGGGGAAATGGGCTAAGCGTGAAGCAAAGAGGAAAGGGGTGGTTATTATTCCTTGGGCGACTAGAGAGCAGAAACTTGCCGGCTAGGCAGCCCAATTCTTTAAATCTGGAATCCCAGTTGCCATTCAAGTCGAAATTGAGCAGAGTCTGTGAGAGCAAGTCCACGAGATGCAGATTGGTGAAGGAGTTTGACGAGCTCGTGGAGTGGGTGCAACACCTAGGTTTGACGAGAGGTCATAAGGTAGCCTATGAACTTATAGTTGTGACCTTTTGGGTGATGAAGGGCATTCTCGCACGGGTTCTTATGAAGAGAATTGCAAAAGATATGGAGCCGATTCGAGCGTGGAAAGACCACAATGATGATTGCCTCCCAATGCATTATACGGTGGATGTCATTGAACTTGCGACACTGCCCTAAATTATTTTAAATTGCATACTCTATTGAGTCTATTCTAAATGCCAAAAATTTATATTATCCTCTTTAGTAGCCTCCTTGGCCTGTTTGAGTAATAACATCAAACTTATACTATAATTGATACAGAGAGCCAAATTCAGATATTTTCCTGTTTAGTATTTTTGCAGCTTTGTTGTATGAAGAAATGCACTGATACTGTAATTGAAAATTGTACCTATAACCAACTTTGTTGCGTTCTATTCATCTCACAGCTGGCAATTAAAAGTCCCAGAACTGGTTGGAATAACATATGTATTTCGGCTCACTCCGAGAGAGTTTAGAAATTGTACATGTTATACTATGAGCTGGTTTTGGATATTTCCTTTGTAATAATCTTTAGGTCGTTAGTTTAGGAACACAATTGCTATCGCAAACCATGTATAAGAGCAGCATAAATTAGTCTAGACTCTAGATTTTATTCTTCCCGTTACAGCACAGCCTGAAAGAGCCAAAGTTGCAGATTTATACCAAGTGTGAAATTTTGTGACTATTATCTGGTAAAGAACTTGTGGAGTTTAAGGAGGCATGTTTGGTATTTTCCTGGTTAATTTTTTTTGAGCTTTATCAATCAAGAACCGTACAGTGACATTGTAGTGGAGAATTTTGTTCATGAGCCATTTATGTGGCAGTGTTCATTTGCATGCAATTGCTGAAGGTTTGGTTGATTGCAATGAAAATTTGAAATGCTATTTCCCGAAATCATCTTAACAATGAGCGCATGTGGCAAGTGCTCAGGGTCTTATATCTTTTCAACTCGAGTAGATTTTCTGGGATTAGAGATTTTTGGCTATTGGCAAACACAAGTGCAATACAGAGAAATTACAAAATTCATGCTCAAATAAGAACAGAAGGAATGTGCAATGTTTGTATTTGTCAAATTTGACATAGGGTTTGGCCATGTCAAGGAGAAAATGCATGTCAAGGAAAATGCATGTCTATGATTCAAGGCTGATACGGATGAGACCTTGTCCAGTGAATGTGTTCAGAGTGCACACATGTATTATACTTCTATTTTACATTAGCATTTATCTTTTGACCTTTGTACTTCAACTTTTCCAGTTGTAAATAATTCATAGGTGTTTGGTAAAAAATGGTCACTCACCTAAATATGCATTATCTCAGTTGTAATCCCAGGAGACTTGGTCAAAGATGATCACTCCACCAATTTTGTATTTCAGTAAATGTATAATACAGTTAAAAGTTTACAGGTATGTCCACAGTTCTTACAGTCCCTTCATATGCTTTCATACTTGTCTCACTGTTTGTTTGTTATTGTATTTGAGTATCTTTGCATTGCTATATGACTGCCCATATCGGATTCTCTTGTGTAGCAGGGGCATACTTCCTTAATTAGAATGCATTGTAACTAGTTCAACATATATATTCTGTTGGGTTTTTAGTGTAATGGATGAACAACATCTCAGGGATGCCTGCACATTAAGCACAGTTTTGGTTTCCTGATACTTTGTGAAATAAATCTTTTGTTGTTACCTGTTAGATTCCAGCTGAGTACACAGATTTTTCTTGCCCTCGTCCTGTTGACTTTGTGGATGTTTTAATAAAATTCTATCTATCCATTGATATTTTTATAAAGAGAAAATATTTAGACTTTATATCAGTTGGACATGGAGTATTGATGGTTTCCCCAATAAATAGAGTTGTCGGAAATGCAAAGTCTTTCTCCCACATTTGTATCAATCCAATGGATCTCATTTTAAATGTCTTTTGCAGGAAAATAAATTTGAAACTTGGACCCTCAAGTTGCAGCGTTATAAAAGTACATTGCTCAGAACTCTCGAGCATTCCATTTGGGCATGGTTGGGAAGGAGACAGTTGAAAATCTCATTGCATAGAATTTAAACAAAAGGAATGAATAGAAGGTTACTGGAATCTCTTAGGAGTTGGACTGATAGGGTAATTGATTTATAATGTCAGTACCAACCATGAGGAGATCAAAAAGAGAGCATGTGGCCAGGAACCGCTCTCCTGGTCTTACACATGTAGGGCATGGGAAGACAGGGATCTCTGAAAAACCATGTAAGGTTCCTCAAATAGAAGAAGTTACAAAAGTACATATTGCTAAAACGATGAAGCCTGTGGTGGAAGATAGCCAAAATAATTTTTCAGCATCAAAGAGATTAGATGCACGGAGGTACAGACAAGCTTTTTCAGCAAAGTTTAAGGGTATCATAAAGGAACCTCAAGGTAATGTTTACTTGAGTCTGTAGATATTTTATGGAATTCTTTCATACTATTCTCAAGGCATACCAGAAACATGCTTGTACTGTATTTTTTTCAAGTTGTTTTTCCCTTGTTCTCCTTGCACGAGCTGTAATTGACAAGTACATTATTTGTTCCTAAAAACAGGAGATAGCACAAAGAATCAGGGAAGTGATGCCTCTACCGCTGTCAATAGAAGTGCAATAAGCAATGAAAATAGGCAAACAAGGGAACATGTTGCACTGCAGCTAGAGTCATTGGACAATGATGGAAAATTGCAAGATGTGGAACAAAAAACAGGAAGTGTGCTAGGTAATTCAAGACAAGATGCTGCAGATGATAGTTCAGCTGTGTTTGAGAAAAGTATTGATCGGAGGGAATTTGCTCGTATCAGTAGAAAACGAAAGCTTCAAGCTGAGCTTCGGCAGGATTATGTGGCTACTCCAACAGCTGTCAAATCCCAAGCTAAAGTTATTGGTGCTCATGATCAAACTTCAGGTGAACTGTCATTTTTTTCTTTGTGAACACCATAGAAAAGCAAGCATTAATTTTTTTTAGAAATATTGGAAGATGCATATGTATATCAATCAAAAACAATTATAACAGGAAGAAGATACTCATATGGAATAAGTTTGGGATGTAATAACAGAATGTAAGTGACAGGTAGATTTCTTTTTCAGGGCATAACATCACTGAATTAAATGGTTTGGAGGACAGAGAAGAGGTTGAAAATACTCAACATAAAAGGGAGCAAGTTCGCAGAAGCAGTAGGATTAATAACAAGAAAGATACACATCAAGATTTAGTGAAAGAGAGTTATTCAGCATCTGACAGAAGATCTGGGAAAATGTACAAGTTCAAAGTTCCGGAGGACTCAAATGGTACAAGTACAGATGATGATGTTCAAACTGGAGGTTTCGCAGATGCTGCTAGAGACCATGAAATTAATCCGATGGACCAAACAGGTCTAAAGGTTTCAAGAAAGGGCCAACATGATGTTGTACAGAATCAGGTTAAAGGATGTATCCAATCTATAACTAGCAGTCAGGAGGGTGGTTCACATGAATTTCGTGAAGAAACGTCTAGAGAAAAGAACTCTAAAAAGAAGAGAAAAATAAGCATTTCCAAGAAAGGTGATCCCAACAGTGACAAGAAGGAAGGCAATCTGCTTGATGAGTCCGGGATGGATCTTGTTGTTTCTGTTCCTATTGGGGATAAAAGTGAAATGCAGCAGCATGGAATGAGTGAGGATCAGCATCCCGGGGACTGGGTGCAATGTATCATTTGCAAAAAGTGGCAGAGGTAAATTGCATTGTTTCTCTTGGTCAGGTGTTATCCAATATTAAATTCCAATCTCAGACAGCTATAATTTTGGAAGTTCAAAGGCTTCTATGACAAGCTATAACTGGCTTGCAACTTGTATCGTATAACTGTGTACATAAAATGAACTATATGGACTTGGCTTGTCAAGTCCCTTGAGGATATTCATTTTCATGTTGTTGATGTATTATGCTGTGTTAGTCCTCCATGTGGAATTTTCTCAATCTTTTTGCATGTGAATATGATCAGCTGTAATTTGTGTATTAGCTTTTTCTCTTCTTTCTTTTTATTTTGTGTTGAGGATGCCATACAAGGTGCAGTAAAGAAGCTGCTTTCTCGTAAGAATTGTTTTTTTAAATCATCTGAATCTGCAGAAATTGACTATGTTTTTTTATTATCATATTAACTACCCTATTGTTATCTACCTAATGACCCATGGTAGGCATGGGTTATTTCTGTTGTTTCCACTTGACGTGTTTATTATTCATATTTTGTTATTATTGTTGTCATTGTCGTTGTTATTGTGTTTTGTTATTATTATTATTATTTGTTTCACCTATATAAGTAAGATATGTTGCATCTTTAAACTTGGCATTGATAGATCATGTTTGACACAACAATAATTGAATAGTTTGCTGCAAATTGTTCATATTTCCTTTTCTCCATCTGCAAATTGGCTTTTGTTCAGCACTGTCTTTGAAACTATATGGAAAGTTTGCAGTCTAATTTCTCCATTATTGTTTCTCTGCATGATAAATTTTTATCTATTTATTTTCTGTTTATCACTGTTATAGCTATCCTTTCTTTGGGTGAAATCATAATTCATCCAGTTGAAATAAGTAGATATATTACAGTAACGAAAAAGAACCGGATTGGCCCACTATCTGTTTTGATGGATTACTAGCTAGGTTTATGTAAACAGAAGAGGGATTAAAGTCAGTGTTTGATCCAAGAAAGAAAATGAGTTATGATAGGTTTATGTAAACATAAGAGGGCTTAAAGTCAGTGTTTGATCCAAGAAAGAAAATGAGTTATGATATTTCATGCTTCTGTATTTATAATATATTGTAGCATTGATCAAAAGAAGAAAATAAGTTTTTGGTGTTTGCTTCTGAAGCTTGATACATATTCACTTGGATTTTCTTACAGGATAAAGAATATTCAAGTCTGTAGGGAGTCATGGCATTGTGATGACAGTGCATGTCATGCTTTGAATGCTACTTGTTCTGCTTCACAGGTATGATCCTCAATATGATGGTTATTCTTCTCATTATCATTATGAGCCTCGTGGAGGAGTAAAGGCCTCTTCTTGGTGATAGTTCCAATGTTTACATTCAACACTTGGAGATATTGTCGAATTTGCCATGCAAGACTGGACTGTACTTTGGTCTAACTGATGTGTAACTGAATAATGATTGTAGCGGACGTGGCACCTTTGTCTAGGGGAGAATACTCTTATCTAGGCGAGAATATCTCAGACCAAGGGTCTCTCAACATAGACTAAATAAACATGGGAAAATAAATACTAAGTGGGTGTGTAATATCTCCAATACATAATATCCTATGGAAAAGAGCTAGGCACCTTTGGTCCAGGGATCATAAAAAGGTAGTGAGGAATCCTCCTTATACTTTCTAATGACATTGAAACCTCTTCTGAATCTTATAGGATACATGGCAATGGAAGACAAGGTGCTCCTCCATCTTGATGTCCTGAAGGCAACAAACTTGACAAAGCCTATTTGATCTTGGAATGTGTGATGAATCATCTCAATCTGTAGTTGATGTTTACAAGCTTTAAACTAGCCTAAAGGAATCCTTAAGCTATGCATGTAGTGGTTCTCGAATACTCGAGTCTAATAAGAAGGCATCATTTAGCTGCATGAAATGCTCGAAATTAATGTGAAATGGATAGTGTCAGATTTTGTTTCAAAAAGGATAAGACAAAGTTGGCTGATGTGGATGGACTGGAAAAAGGCTACATTTGCTGGTTTGAGGGTTAAGAATCGAAGAAATAGTATAAATCAGAACTATTTGTTGAAATTGAATCAATAATCAAATTATTTAGTTATTGCAAGGGTTGGTTTATGTGGAGGGCTTTCCAACGAGCAAAAGAGGTTAGAAAACAAAGGTTGGGTGAGAAAGTTATAGCCTCTAGAGTCTAGAGGTGGTCCTAATGGTTAAGAATGTGTGTTTCCCACTTGGAGGTTACATCTTCAAATTTGGAGGGGGGTAGGGTATGTATACCTCTGTAGAATAAAAAATTAAAATCTCTATGCAAAGGAGGTCCCAAAAGGGTTTCATAGATCAATTTTGGTATTTGGCTACACTGTTACCTTATATTACAGTCAATGAAGTGTATCTTGGGTGTTTAAGAGGAGTTGTTGACCTCTCCACCCACGTTCAAATCTTTCTTGTCCTATGTTCTCCCTTCATGGGTATTGAATTTGTTGATTTTTTCAAGATTTTCCAGATCATGATGATTACTGCCTTATGATATTAATATACTTATGCCATATTAATCATAGAATAGCCATACATTGAAAAATATCAACCATATAACAATAGGATCACAGAGAAATAACTAAACACAGAAGACACAAATTTTTATCCAGCGAAATCCTCATGGGGAAGAAAACCCTACAAACTTCTCTTAATATTAACTTCAGAAGACTAGGTACAATGCCATGAAGAACCCCAGTACAAGAGTAAGATACTTATCTACCATGAGATAAGAAAACATCAAAACACAAATTCAGCCTCCTTAGAAACCCTTAGATAGAACTCGACCACCTCAGAATACCATAGACAGAGCTTGACTACCTCAGAATGCCTTGAATAAAAAATTCAGCTACCTCAGAATGCCTTAGATCAGATCGCAGATACATGAGAGAAGAGCGAATGAATTGATGATCAAATGAGAGGCTGACATCCTCTATTAATAGTCTTTCAATCAAATTGGGGCCGGCATAGTCAAATATAAAATATATATTTTATATATATTTACACATTGGGGCCGACATAGTAAAATATAAAATATATTTACATATTGGGGCCGACTTGAATATATTTCAATGCTACGTTAACATCAACAATGGGTTGATTGGCTTTGGAAAGGTGCTAGCAATCTCAGTGTTGCTGAATTGCTTGAAGTGGGATGAGATGTTTCCAAACATTTTTACTGCATGAGCATGTGGTGTGATTGGAAAACAAGAAGAATTTTCCCTTTCCCATCTGTGTTCAAATCTCATTGAGGATTCTTTCAATGGGAAAGTGGGGCTTTAAGTCCATATGAGAACACGTGAGGTTTACATAGGGGGTATATCCCTCAATTTATATGTGGATGGAAAGTTACCAACAATATCACTTTTGCTAAATTTGACATCTTAGGGCTAAAGGCTGATCGATTTCTTCCTAGAGTACCAGATGGCTAATCATATTTTCACAATTAGATCTGTTATTGAAGAGGCTTGCCATTACTCTTCGAAAGTTTATTGTTTCTTTGTAGACATTTGAAAACCATTTGTTACAGTTTTAAGAAAGGCCTTATTCTTTTAATTTTTGGCTTAATTTTGTAGCCGCAACAGATACCAGGGTTTCAGTTTTTGACCTATTTCTTCCACAGCTTTGGCTCGACTCTACCTCTTCTTAACTCACCTTTCTAGGGAGCATTCACCTATGGAGTTAGTTTTCCAAAGCTCCAACTTTCATTTTTGACCTAGCCTCTGCTAGGGTTTTAGATCCACATCTGCAGTCAAGATGATTAGTATGAATGTTGAAGATTGTCTAGAAGGGGTTTCCAACTTCATCCCTTGGAAGTCTAGGGTTCTTCTTCTACTAGAAGAGAATGATCTATTACAGTTTATAAATGCAAAGGTTCAAGAACTAGAAGCCGAAGAAGACAAACCTCGCTGGAGGAAAAGTGATGCCAAAGCAAGAAGGATTTTGGTGGACTCAGTTAGAGACCACTTGGTTCCTCAAATCTTAGAAAAGATGACAGCTAAGAAGATGTTCAAGACCTTCAAGAAGCTATTTGAACACAGTAGCATCAATATGACTCTCACATTGAGGAATAGACTGTTGAATATGAAGATGACGAAGTATGAAAATATTGCCTCATATTTCATGAGGATCACTGAGCTTCGGGACAAGCTAAAGTCCAGTGGAGATAACCTTGACGAAAAGGATCTTATCATGACCACCTTAAATGATCTCCCAGCATCTTGGGAGTCCTTCATCCAAACCATAAGTGGTCGAACCAAGTTTCCCAAATTTGATAAGCTATGGGCAGAATGCACCTAGGAAGAGACGAGAATAGCAGCATGACAAAGACTTCATGGCACTCAACCGGAGGAGAAGCAAGCATTCGTATCTCATGCCAAGAAAGGCAAGGGAAGGGGAAGAATTTTTTACAATCACAAGCACCAAGGTAGGAGATCAAGTCCACCCCCAGAGCATAAGAAAGAGAAGAAGGATTTCTCTCAGATATAGTGCTACAGCTGCAAGGCATATGGTCATTATGCCAGCAATTGTCGAAGTTCAAACAAAAGGAATCATGAAGCTTCAACTACTGATTTAGAAGAAGGAACTCCTCACAAGAAGGCAAGGAATGATGATCGTTTGAAGTTCTTGTTCTGATACCAATCTATGATGATGTTTTAGCAGGCATACAAAGAGCAGACATACGAAGATCAATGGACTCTGGCTGTGGAAGATTTTCAACAAAACAACCAAAAGATAAGTATTTGATCTTACATGCTCTATTAGATTAGATTTGGTTACTTTTGAATATGTTTTACGCAGATCTACATTTCTAGATTCAGAGCATGTGATTCCTTTATTAACAAGTAGGCTTATCTAGTATTTGCTATTCACATGATTGTTTAAATAGCCTGTCATGATGACAACTCCTTTATAACATACTTGGACTAGTACACACTATTAATGGTATGCTATAATGGAGACCATAAGCATCCAAATAATGGCCTTATGTGTGTTGTGTTGAAACGTTGAGTAAAAGTTGCCTACATTGTTTTGTTAATACATTGATTATGAAATATTGCTAACCATCTGACGGGATTTGACTTATAGGGAATGCCATGATCTACAAAGACAAGTGATGACATGGATATACTGATGGAATGGAAACAAAAAGCATGAAATATGACTCTCAGACCCAGAATGATCTCATGCATAGATTTGGTGATTAGAAGCGGAAGGCTTCTACGGATGTTGGTCTATCTGCTGCTTCAACAAGATTTACTCAACCTACTTTTGAGAGACAGAGGGAGTTATCCCTCATAGACAAGGATTCTGGTCTATTACATATGATAGAAACCTGACGACACTGTCGTCGTGATTCGAACCAGACAATTGAAGGATCCTTGATGAACCTGGTCGTCATCAGGATGGATACTTACTTTGCATATTTCCATTCTACATTCATGTGCCCAAGTTAGAACCTTCAGGCAAGAAGGGAACATTCGTGGGATATTGCAAGTCTTCAAAGGCTTGCAGAATATACATCCCAGGATTGAGGCAAATTGAAGTCAGTCGGGATGTAACCTTTGAAGAAGAAATGGCAATCCGGAAAGGAAGAGGATCTAATATGGAGATCGATGAGGTTGAAGAGATGAGATCATCTCCCCCTCTAGAAATTAAGAGGGAGTCTGAAGAAAGGAATGAATCGACCGGTCCCATTGATCTAGTTGATTCAGATGATGCTCCCACAAATATGGCAGTAAGCCGGAAAATACCTAGATGGGCAAAACGGACTTTGCAGAATGCATAAATTCCACATGGAGCAGATGGAAGCATTGCAAATACAAGGGTAGATTTGTTGCCAGAGGGTTCTCTTAGAAAGAGGGAGTTGATTATGATGAGACATTTGCCCCTGTGGCTCGATATACTTCCATCAGATTGATCATTGCTATTGCTTCAGCGATGGGATGGAAGCTCCATCAGATGGATGTCAAAACAACCTTTCTCAATGGTATTATTGAGAAAGAAGTGTATGTTGAACAACCATAAGGGTTTGTCGTCCATGGAAAGGAGTCTCATGTATGCAAGCTGAAAATGGATTTATATGGACTCAAGCAAGCACCTCGTGCTTGGTATGGACAAATCGACGGATTCTTGGTGAGTCTAGGATTCACCAAGAGTGATGCAGACCCCAACCTTTACCACAAAGTTGTGAATGATGAGCCACTAATTTTGGTACTATATGTTGATGACCTGTTTCTCACTGGAAATGAGAAACTTATCGTGTGGTGTAAGAAGAAACTTGCCTCTGAGTTCGAAATGAAGGATTTTGGATTGATGCATTACTTCTTGGGATTATAAGTATGGCAGAGGCAGAAGGAGATTTTCATCGGTTAAGGAAAATACACCATAGACATACTAAAGAGATTCAGAATGTTGGACTGCAAGTCCATAGCTACTCCGATGGATGAAAATTTGAAGAAGCTGAGGGATTCTGCTTTAGATTCAAATTTGATCGATCCCACTATGTATCGCCAGCTGATTGGGTCCTTGATGTATTTGACGAACACCAAACCAGACATTTGTTTTGCTGTAAATGCCCTTAGTCAGTTTATGTGTGAACCAAGGCAGATTCACTGGATTGCTGCAAAACATGTGCTCAGATACTTACGTGGAACTATGGGATATGGACTACGATATGATTCAGAATGTGACTTAATATTGCAAGGGTTTACAGACTCAGATTGGGTCGGATGCATTGCAGATAGGAAGAGTACTTCTGGATGCTGTTTCAGTTTGGGTTCTGCAGTAATTTCCAGGTGCAGTAGGAAGCAAAACTCAGTAGCTCTCAGTACTGTAGAGCCTAAGTATATGGCTGCTAGCACAACAACTTGAGAAGCAGTTTGGCTTCGTAAACTTCCTGAAGGTTTGTTTGGCCAGATTCCAGAGCTAGTCGTGATTCACTGTGATAACCAAAGCTATGTGCAGATGTCAGTGCATCCTATATTTCACAACAAGTTGAAGCATATAGAGATTCAATATCACTTCATACGTGATATGGTGCAGAAAGGTGCGGTCAAGTTACAATATATTTCGACAGATGGCCAGACTGTAGATATCCTCACTAAGCCTCTTCCCAGGGTGAAGTTTGAATACTTTTGCGGAAGACTTGGAGTATAGGAGAACGTATCCCTCCTTGAGAGGGAGAGATGATTGAGAGATATTTACTATACTTTTACGTAGGCGCCTCTACTCGTTCAGATTCTTAGCCAGGTATGGGGGAAATCCCATCGACAGATGAGACAAACAGGTAGTAGATGGTTGGGTGCTCAGCCAGGTATGGGAGAAATCCCGTTGGCAGATGAGTCGGACAGGTAGTAGATGGCCGTGTGATTGCACAGGTACCTCTACTTGTTCAGGTTCTCAACCAGGTATGGGAGTATCTCGTCGGCAGATGAGACGAACATGCAGTAGGTGGTCGTGTACATTTGCTGGTCCAGTATCTCAAGCCAGGTATGGGAGGATCCCATTGGCAGTAGAGACAGACAGGTAGCAGAAGTTTTTCTCTCAAACATCTTGGTAGAACTAATTCGTAATGACACTTCTCAAAGAAAACCTTCAGTAGGTATAGAGATGATGGAGACAATATAGATGTACAGATGAAACCCAGATGTTCGTGATGCTGATGAAGACCGAAGAACACTTTCCTTGTTGAGAGGG
The DNA here is from genome assembly GCA_001517045.1 of Pseudotsuga menziesii. Classification (NCBI taxonomy): domain Eukaryota; kingdom Viridiplantae; phylum Streptophyta; class Pinopsida; order Pinales; family Pinaceae; genus Pseudotsuga; species Pseudotsuga menziesii. Next base: position 219,223 of record LPNX010790685.1, on the reverse strand, counting down.
AGTGTTGAACTTTGTGAAACTTTGGAAGATATTATTATTGTACTTCTTATTGTACCTCATGTGGAAGTTGAACTTGATGTAATCAATCATGTAAACCCTAGAAAGAACCATGTGAACCTTGGGGTGAATAGCAAGCAAAAGAAAAGATAAAAATAAATTATTAAAATACATTTTATTGCTCCCCCTAGAGAAGTCGACCCCAGTGAATTTTCCACTTGGAAAATCAATATAAATAGGAGGCACCCCTCCTCATTATAACACACATTCACTCAAGTGAAATTCGCATCATTGGGAGAGAGAAGTTTGCACCTGTTGAAGGAGAAGAGTGTTTTTGGGGTTTCTATCTCTGGAAAGTACTTCTATCTTTTCTCTCTTCTTTGTACACTATTCTTGGAATTATCATCTTTATACGAAGGTTGCTGAGTTTTCTCTGATTTGGGTTTCCCAAGATAAAAATTATTGTGTTATTGTTTTGTGCCTTCTCTTTCTTCTAGTGATCCTATTGGTAAATGCAATTAAGATATACTGCTATAATCTTGGTAAATGCAATTAAGATATACTGCTATAATCTTGTGAAAATCTAACACTAACCTTCTACCTTTTTTAATTTTTTGAGCCTACAGGTTTAATAAGTTAAAAATGAATTAGACTACTTATAGGGTAAGTTTCCCATAGGTTGGTGATTAAGCCCTAAAATAGACATAAAATAACAAATAAGACTAAATAAGGCTTCACTTGATGAAATAGTGAGCCAAAGGTGGACGTCAAGCCCCAACTAACCTCTAAATGCCTTTTATCCCTCAACATCTTGTTAGAAAACAAGATCGCAAAACAATAGCATAAAACAAGGTGCAGAAATAAAACACATAAACACAATACAATAGAGACACCAGTATATCGTGGTTCACCTAAGATGGGCTACGTCCACACAGAAATTGCCAGTCTTTTCTATTAAATCGTTCAACAAAATGAAGGGATATTACCTGCAACACATCTGGTGCAACTTCCTCTTCACTCTCTTTCATAGTCTTGTCTTTCACAATACAATTACACAACTGTAAAGCAATTCTTCATACAAAAGGGTTTTTCTTCTAGGTCTAAAATTCCTAACAGAATTTTATGCAATGATATCTTAGATCTAATGAATGACTCAGATTGACTATGATTACAAGGCAATTTCACCACATTTCAATGGCCCTCAGTCCCCCCTTTTGTTCGTCGACTAGGAGTTCAAACACACTTGAAATATTAATCAGGCTCCACACTCAACACATCCACATCCCCCCTTTCCAAGCTTGGAGGCCCACTTTGGAAGGATGATGTCATAGGCCGAATTTCTAGAGGAGGGGTTTTGAGTGCTAGAAAGAAGGTTCAAGTGGGTCAAAGGGGTGTGCTAGATAGGGGATTACAACCCTTTACAAAACGCAATAACCTCTACATAATAAAATCCAAAGTGGTCACGTGCCCGAGTGGGTCACCCCCAGAAGCTTGGACACCAACCCATGGGCTTAAAGCCCTGCATGGTGGGGACATTCACATATCGAAGGGGCAATCAGCAATGCCACAAAGCCAAGTACTTCTAAGAGTGAAACCAAAGGAGCCTGCCATGACCAATCCAGGGGGACAACAACCCCTAATCCAAATATCCATACAATATAACACCACTTTGTCCTTTACAATTTTTTTAAAACCCCTTTCTCTAGGTTTGGCCCTGTTGGAATGTTGCAGTGGTTCTGAGGTGTAGCAACTGGCTCCAACTACGAGACATGCGCTCTTTGCGAGAGTGTATGAGAACCCCCTAGGATCTTTAGGGTACCTATAGACCTACACACATGCCTAACTAAAAAGTTATCAAATTCATTGGAGGCAAACACAACGCCTTGCCTTGCTTAAAATGAAAATGCAAATAACTCAAAATAAAATAACAACAAGTGCAATGCATGGGTAATAGTAAATGCTGAACTCAAATGAAACTATACCTACCTACCCTAATTATGATAACAGAAAAGGGTAAAGTGAAATCATACCACTAGTGTAGCCACCTGAGTATATTGTTAAACTTTCTTCCTTTATCTTTGGAAACAATCCAGGATCACACCACATCAAGGATGAAATGAATACTTATTATTATCTTCATTGGGATGGAATCAGAACGATGGACAAACCTTGGAACCTGGAAACCTTCAAAATCATGCTATGGAGGATGGTTACTTTTACAAGTGTTATCTATCCATGCTTGTACCAGGCTTAAATATATACTATTGCCATCGTATTAATGTTCTCTGAAATTTGTTTGCAAGGAATTGGATATTTGATTATGAACTTGCGAAATCAGTTACAAAGATGAACCTTGGAAAATTTTTGGAGGACCTTTGAGGGCTAACTGAAATATATCTCTGTACTTGTTTAAGCCTTCTTTTGGACGTACAAACACTTTCTTGAATTTTCTAATAATCATGTTTAGTATCAATAACCTTTAAAAATATGAAATTATCAGCCACAAAATTCATACCTTAAAGTTTTGAACGAAAAGATAAATAACAGAGATCATGGTAAGGCGAAATAAATACTATACCTACCCACATACCTATTTCGGTTCTGTTGAAATGCATCACTGAAAACTTACCAGTACTAGACATAAATGGCTACTTCTTTGCTGCAACGCTTCTTGAGAGACATTGCTGAAAATAATAATCATGGTCGATCTTAGGAGAGGGAAAACCCATTACTTCAATATCTGCAAAGCAAGTATCCGTATGAAATCCTACACCATTCTTGATGTTGAGTGAACAAGATTGAGTTGAGTTTGGAGAGATCTCATCAAAGATTGGGCTTCCAAGTTTTTCCACCCTTTATTCTGATGGGACAACTGCATATGGAGGTCGTCTTTAATGGCGATACATATCTTGGAATGCTTCATCATCACATTTAGTTGCAAACGGATTGATCCAATCTTCACAAATGGTGGAACTAGGGGAAGTTGCAACCATGTCCTCTTCATCAACCACGTCTCCAATAACTTTTTCACTAGGGGTAAAACTTCTTCATATTTTGCTTCAAATCTGTATAAGAATTCTGCGTGGCTTGATCCATACTAACCTTTTCTTCTAGGAATGGAAAAAAAGGATCGTAGACTTCAACATATGTGCAACTGGAGGGCCCAAAAATAATATTGCTAGGTCTTGAAGAATCATATATTGGTAGACCCATGAACTTCCAATAGTCATCATCTTCAAGGATCTTGTTACTTTCCTCCAAAGAAGTAAATGTCGGCATCAATAAAAAATCGACGAGGGTCCTGAAAACAATTTTTTGACAATATCCGTAGAAAAATTGGCAAAAATCGACAAACCACGACAGACATTAGAAAATACAAAATATATTCATTTTTTCCAAAATTTTAAACATATTAAGCAACGACAACATATGATAAACACATTGGAACATAAATATGGAGAAAACACTGGTATAGGTCATGTAGTCATGCCAAATATAAAATGATACATGAAAGTCGATATTGAATCCTGAAACATCATAGTTGTTCATTCAAGGACTCAAAAGTGGATTACCAATACAAAATGACATCACATATATAAATGTATTTGAGGAAAACTAGCAACTAGCTATCTAATATCAATGCCCTCTCCCTCTTTTACGAGAAAAGCTCATGGGCTGTTTGTCGAGCCTTCACCTAGCACTAGTAGAAGAAGGCCCCAGTTCTGCATGCAATATTTGACGTTGAGTGATGAATGGAGGACTAGATGCATTAATGGGTGTAGAAGGAGATGGCAATGCTAGCACATCAACTGCCATAGTATCTTCGAACCGCTCGTCCTCCTCCTCCTTCTCATGCCGCCCCTCCTCTGGCTCTAACCATATGTGTGACTCCTCCATGACAGGAGTCTCAACCTCCATCCTCCACTTAGACAATATATCAATATTGTCCAAGGAGATGTCATATGCATCCAATTCTTTCTCTATCTGTCTCATTCACACTTGGAGATTGTAATGGACGTACACCAAGTCATTAAGACGTGTGAACTCCAAGCTGTAAGAGGGTAATAAAATTTTGTGTGTTTGGAGGGTCAAAAATTAATAATTTATAATATGTAGAGGATCATAGATTAATAAATTACATTAAATGCAATTGCTTGTTGAAATTCTAACCTTTTGCGTTTCTTTGCATGTATCTTTTCAAAAACACTCCAATTCTGCTCACATCTCAAAGCAATACAAGTTTGGCTTAGGATTCTGATGCCAAATTTATGTAAATTTGATGTCCTTACACCGTAGGTTTGCCACCAAGCTACTACAACAAATAAAAATGAAAGAGAACTAAATTACATTTCATTGCATTGGAAAACTGAAATAAGAAATAATTAAATGATAAATCATAGTTCAACTTTCAAATAAAATTATAAAAGTTAAAAGTTAAAACACTCAAATAACTTACCTTTCATGAAATTGGTCTCGTCACGAATAACATCAATAAATCCAAATGCTCTAGTACCATCTCGATACACTTTTATCTTGCGATTGATTGCATTGCAAGTCTCATAATCAGGTACCATCTTCTGAATAGAAGTGAAAAGCTCGTCTAACACCTCGCCATCAAAATCAAAATTGCATTTGTAAGAAAATGCGGGGACGAGGAAGAGTGTTGCTGCATGAATGGGTTGATGAAGCATCTCGATCCATTGTCTATCAATCAAATCCCACAACAACATGTGCCTGTTGTGGCCAGGGTTACCTTTGCCTACATAATAATTCCAGATGTTTTTTTGGCCTTATCCACGAACTCACACAAAGAGCCCATTGCAGGCTTATCACCATTAACAAGTCTCAGAACCTTTACTAAAGGTTCATTCACGGTGCACACTTCCTCTAGTCCTTCCCAGAAGGAGTCAATGTACACCAACTTAGCAATGGTTCAGTCATCCTCTATCTTGCTATATGCACAATCATGCCACTCATCTCAAACAAACGTTTGCTTCAAGCGAAACTGACAATGAAGCAAAGACTGAAGAGTAATGAAGGAGGTGGCAAAACACGTGATTGTAGGACGCTTCAACTCCTTGTTTTTGGTGTGCCTCCTCATGAGGTTGAGAACAAAAGCTTGGTTGTATATGAATTTGGGGATGCTTCTAGCTTGATCTAACACCCCCTTGATGATGGGAATTTTCCCAATATCCTCCAACCTCAAATCAATACAATGAGTTGCTCATGGAGTCCAAAACAAAGTGGGGTGCCTCTCCATAAGCATCCTACTAGCAGCCACATAATTAGCTACATTATCTGGAATAATTTGCACAACATTGTGCACCTCGATATCTAGGATGAACCCTTCCATAAACTCATATAAGAGTGTTGCATCTTTTACATATGTTGATGCATCTACTGATTTAATAAACATGGTTCCTCTAGGACAATGTACGAAGAAGTTGATAATGGTTCTACCCTTACCATCTATTCAACCATCAGAGATGATTGTGCATCTAGTGCTCTCCCATGACTTCTTGAACGCCCCCAACCTATAATTGATGTCCTTCTTTTCTACTTTGAAGGATTGCCCCTCGCAACTCCTCACAGGTGGCACTCTTATCCTCTGGGCCAACTTCTGCAATGGCATCATACCGCTGCTGCCAAAATGAATTGTTTCTGACAATGGTGAGAGGTATGTTACTCTAGTAAAGACACCTCCCCATTACCTTGTTTGCTTGTACCTTCTTCGTTTTCTTCACATGTGAACCGATAGAAGGTTGTACACAAACTCCTGTTCGTGGAACGAAAAGGACAAGGCCTTCCCCATCTCGGTAGGTGAATTAATGGAGCCCCTCCCACCATAGTGGAAAAAATTGCCGATTTTCGGCGATGTCCCAAAAAATTGCGATTTTTTTCTGGTTGCCGATTTTTCGGCCCGAAAAAATTGTGATTTTTTCAAAAAATCGGACATTGTAAAAAATCGGCAAAAATTGGCAAACATCGGGAAAAATTGGAAAAAATCGGGAAAGATCGGGAAAAATCGGCAAATAAGGGAAAAAATCGGTAAGCAAATTTTGACCCTATTGAAGTACAAAATTTGCATTTTTTTAAGCTTGCCGTGGTTTGCCGATTTTTGCCGAATTTTTCGCCGATGTTACCGAGAAGACGTTTTCTAGACCCTCGCCGATTTTTTGCCGATGCCTATTTTTTCCACTATGCCTCCCACTACCCGCACCGACATTGGTAGATAATGATACCCCTGAACTTCTTGCTAAGCCAAAAGCTACAAGCTCATCTCTCTTTGCTGCAACCTCATCCTTCTTTCTGTTCTTTTTATTGATTGAGTCATGTGTAGATCTCATGATCTTTGGGGTCACTGTAGTACAAAGGGAAACATCATGCCCATGGAGTTTAGCTAGATGGTATTTCAACCTACTAATCCCTCCTGTCATGCGATGCCCACACAAGTTGCATTCCAAATTCGGCATGTTTGTCCCATCCTCGAGCTCACCATACCGCCAAAATGTGTCCAAAGGCTTTGGCATTTTTGCATAGGGAGTGACAACCTCAAAATGAAAGCCTAGGGTACACAAAACACAAAAGAAATACATTAAAGTTTTAAACCGCTTTTGAAAAAATAAGCAACAACTTGGTTTAAAAAATTAGACCTCTAAATTTAGATTTTAAGCCATGAAATATGCGAAGAAGAGGGTGGCTAAAGAACTAAAAATCCAAGCCTACTGTTCCATTGAAAAACTCTCTTACCTTGTGATTGTTTTTCATATTTATGGGCATGGAAATCATTAGAAAAATGGCAATAAAAATAGTAAAATCTAGGCAAAGAAATATACAAGCAAAAATGCAAACAATCTATGGAAAAGATATAAGAAACGATGGGATACAATGTACATACTTGTGATAGGAAGATTCGGTTGGTTGGTTGGCAAATGATTTCATTCTTGAATCCTTGCACCACAAAATTTTTTGATGGTGATGACAAATGGTGTTTGGATGCCTCCTTTATGTTTGATGATCTTCTCCTGCCCTTCTCTGTCCTTCTCCAACAATCAATTCAAGCAGAAATGGAAAAAAAGCCAAACTTTTGCTTCTTAAGCAGTGGATCCTTTCCAGTGGGTGATTTTTTTCATTGTGGCGCGCTTCTTTAGAAATAAATGTAATTTTTTGGAAAATATCGTGCTATTTACGATTTTTAAAAGATCATGATTTTTCCTTGGCGATTTTTCTATCAGTTACTTGTAAAGAAAACAGAGTGCTCCACTTGGGTTTTCACCGACGATGTTTGCATGAAAAACCCCTCCAAGGTGTAATGGTAAGTGGAAAAGTCATATAATCAATGCAAGAAACCTCCTCAATTGGATCACTCCTCTCCAAATGAATCACATGTGCCCATAGGGTACATCGAAGGCTAAAAACCCTAGATCCCTCTATCCAATACTCCAACTAACTTTTCATATGCTTGGCTTGTGTGAGACGACCCATCAATAATGTGTATAAACAATGCCAAGGGTGTATCGAAATCCTACTCAATCTGTGCTAAGGTCAAGCATGTTCCAAGGAAATATCGTCATCAACCAATTTGGAAGGGGATGATCCTATCCTAGTGCCCATGTGTGCCTCCAAGCATGTGAAACAAGGAGAATGCTCACCTCCTAGAGAAAAAGCATTATCATATGTGCAATAATAAGTGTTAAGACCATGGAAAATACTAGAGCACTCATGTGCTAAGGGGGGTCCAACCTACACTTAACTAGGGATTGCTTTCAAATATGTAGAAATAACATGAAATAATCAACAATCATACCATTCTAATGACTCAATGACGTATGCAATTAAAATTTAATATCCATTTAAACATTAGGGATACCATGGTGTGACCAACATTAACTCCTATTGAATGTGTAACCCCTAAGTCAAGGTGAATTTCCTAGGTTCCTAAGTCAAGTGAGGGTGATGAAATGAAAGTGGTACTTAGGGAAAAAAGGGTATATTTGCAAGTTGATCACTGTGGCAAATGAGTGTTAGGCCTACCCCCTTAATTTTCAAGAGCTAGGAGTTGAAAATTCTTCTTGCACATGTGCAGAGCACTTTTATCACGAGTTACTCTTTTGTTGTGCCCTTTTGTTCCCTTCTTGTAATTTTTCCTATTTTTCTTGGTCCTTTTTTCTTTAGATTCAGCTTTGATAACCATCGGACTTCGGGAATGGGATTATGACAAGGTGACATAGCTCATCATCATGTACTTTTATATTTTAATTTACCAGTATCAACCTTAGAGTACTTGACTAATTTAGCTTTGATTTAGGCATTCATATATTGGAATAGTTAATGAGACCTTGAAGAATTACATATGATAGATCACTTACAAAGGGGAAACTGATGGAAATTGATGATAAGGTTAGTGAAATGGAAAATGACAAGGTGAAATGTTATGAAATGAATGTAACACCCCGTTTGCTAGGGGTACAACTTAACCTTTAGGACAACACACTTATCCTAGGGGACATTATGACCACACCATGATACATCTTAGTAACGGACAATAATTTTTATTGTTATGAGCCACTATATAGCATAAAAGTGAGATCTCATGATGAAACCAACATAAAAGAAAAACATCCAATGTGTCAATGAGGGTGAAAATTATCATAGCACAAGCACACATCTGACACCATATCCATCAATCATATCAAGCCAATTAAAAATGTTGAGCATGTTGGAACTTGGGACAGTTTCTGACCAATGATCTAAGGCAATCAATAGATCTCCTCTCTGGCAACCTGTTTGTGATGAAGTCAGAAACAAAACTGATCATCAAGTTATCCCTGCGGGTCTGGCGGTAACAGTCTCCCAGTCTTCCTCCATGCGAGAGCTAAGAGTTACACCAAATCCAGTACTAGGAGTTTTGGGTATCGCCAAGGTGTCCCCTTCCCTAGGGGTGGTAGGGGCATCTAGGGTTTTGGGGTTACCTCCCTTCAATACTTCTATAGGAGTCGTAAAGTCCTATGTATTCCCAGTTTCATGAAGCCTATGCCAAAAACTCAAAGGATTAATGTGAGAGAGCATACCTTCAGAAAAAATTTAAAAAGAAAAAGGAGTTGGCTTTGGACGATCCAATACATTGGAATTATGACAAGTAAGCTATTCCACTTGTGCCTTAACGTCTTCGTGAGGAACTGAAGACTATGCACCATCTTGAAAAGCCACTTCATCCTCATTTGAAGTCCTACATTGACCCTCTCTCTTCTTTTTAATCCAATTTTTTTATGAGATCTCTGATCTTTTTCTGCAAATATACAATCAGCTCGCAGATGGCCCACATCATGACATATATTGTAACAAAAAGGAAGCTTCCAATAGTTGAGTTTTTGACAGAAGGTCCACTGGTCCCAAACAATGTCCAGCTCTGCCATTAGGACTTTCGAAGATATAGTTCAACTAGAACCTTGGCCATTCTTTTGTCCTCCCTATCTAGCCATCCTTCTCTAGGGCAATAAAGCAACTGATAACTTTACCCACTTTCTCCATAATCTCTTCCTTCCACAGAATTAAGGGTAAAACTGACATGAGAACCCGAATCTTCTGGAAATATGTAGGCTCCCTCCGAGTGTTAAGACTAAAGGATGGATTGTAAGGTTTTAAACACAAACTTGATTGCCCCTAGAGTCATTCCTTGCTCCTAACCTTGGCCAGAACCTCTTTTGTCTTCATAAGAAAAGTTATCCCACTACGCATCAGAAAGTGAAAACCAGGGATACATCCTAGTACAGGAAGCCAATTTGCTTTCAACCATCGTTTGAGGGTTTCACTTGAAACAGATTTTCCCACAAACTGACCGACCACACTTAGCACAATCATCCTTCCAACATCCAAGACTGGTACGTCATGATCCAACACCATCTTTACACATTTCTTTTTGGTGATAATACACCTCTTTCTACCACCTTGACTGTGGTTTAAATGCTGTCGATCTTGAGCAACCTGAGGGCAGACATCATCCCTCCCACTTGCAGCCCAATGGCCTGAACCAACTCTTCCAACCTTCTCTTCCTTCGATGGATCAGCACTTGTCTCATCAAAAGGGCCTGCTTCTGAGTGTACTGGTGTTTCTTCGTGAATGGGATTCAAATATGGAACTGCAAAACCATTATGAGACTGTTCTACCTATGCTCTTGCACAGAAGATTGAGTGGGCTGAATAAATGTCCATGTAGGTAAAATCTTGTGCTCAATTAGTGAATGGATTATTGACTTCATGTTATGGTACCTCTCATTGCCACAATTGCTGCTACATGGCCTATACAATTGTCTCACCACCCCTGTCACCTCATATTCTTTGTTATTGACCACTAACTTGGAGTTCCCGCAGGTCTAATATAACTCCACTTGCTCGTAATCCACTACCTCTTGCTCATAGTCCATGATCGCCCAAAGCAAACCGACACCCTATACTACCCTCCTGTTGCCCTGCGGAAACACTATAATTATTACTGTAGACTGCAGATACCTGTCCTGTTGTGCTGCAAAATCCCCAGAATCATTTCTGTAGATTACTTATAAATTATTGTGTTAAAGGTGTAACTGTGAATGGCTGCAGATCTCATTATAGATCAGTGTTCATTACCATTAAATACTTCTAACTTCTGATATAAACATGTATGTGTTGCATGAGGAATTTGGAACTTGATTTGTGGAGATCACGATTGAAGAATTTGAAAAGCAAATGAGCAATCAATGCCTAGTGCATAATATGGGTGCAACATCCCATTGATAGAGATAACCTTTCCCGAGTATAAGCTATGTGGATTCTTGCATGCAATACTATATCTAAATCTAAAATCCACCATTGTCACCCTCTCTGGCAAGCTCTTCATGTTCTTTTAACGTTCAGGGCACAGGTCTCTACCTCTGCACTAATGTAGATGCAATGCTTGTACCCATTGAGTATTTTGCCAAAGGTAAACTTCAAGAAAAACCCCTCAACCTCAAAACCCTAATGATGTCCCATTAGATCCAGAACTATCATCTTCATCTAAATTATACCCTTTGCTGCCGATTTTTCTAAATTATAAATAATATAGTGATCTAGCAAAAAGTGTACACGTTGAATCAGAAAAAAATATGTTTTGTTTTTTGGATAATTGCAACCTGAAAGCAATGACATTTACCAGTGGTTGTGAAGGAGAGTTCCGGGCTTGTGGTTTATGAAGTCTTTCATTTTCTAGTTGGAGTTGGTATATCCTGAGTTATTGATTGTCAAAGACTCCTTTATATGTACATTGATATTAATAATATTCACTTTCATTCTTTATCATGGAACACTCTCCCCACCTATGCTTTATTGCCAGTTGCAGAAACAGGCTGCAGCTTGGCAATGAGATGCACTTTTCAAGCACCCAATTGGTGACATATGATAGGCCTATAGAGTGAGATTTAGATTTGCCAATATAGACAGTTGCCACACAATGATGCATCGAATTTTAAAACTTGGTTTCCCCTTTGGCTCATGATAAAGATGTTGCATTGCATAAAGATTTTTTTTATTGAGTTACATTTCCCATGTTCTTGTAAACTTTTTTTTTAGTTATTGAAAATGCAAGGTTTTTAATATCTTCTATTCTTGTTGTTTGCAATATGCTGCAGGAGGAAACTAAACAGGGTCTTTCTGATTCTTGCATGCACATTGAGGCAAATACAAATGCTGATGACCATGTGGAATCATTTGCTTGTTCTGAAAGAAATGAATCTTCTGCTAATATAAGTGGAAATGTAGGAGAGGGGCAAGAATCTGCAAATGGAGATTCTGAGTCAGATGAGAATAACATAAGCAATGATTCTGAACCAAAGAAGATTGTTTGGGCCGAGGTATAGTTTGGTCAACTGAAAGTCTTTTTGTTTATTTTCTCAATGTTTATCATAAACCATTCTTACAAGTTACACGTGATAAAGTGAATTGGTTTCCAGTAGGCATTGTTGAAATTAAGCAGTTTGCTTTTCTGTTAATCAGAATCCTTGTTTACCAGATGCAGAGATAATTTTATCTGAGTCTACTGAAGCTTTACATTGATACTACATTATCAGTCAAGTGTGTGTGTTTTAGTAAAACCAGCCTATGGTTAACCATATGCTTATTGGTTTTGACATGTTTAAGGTAGTTTTGGGATTAGGCTTGTTGTGTCAAGACTCAAAAGGTAGCAGGTTTGCCTTCTGTTCTTCTAATGTATCATAGTTTTTGCCACGGTTGATTTGACATGTTGGGCAGGACATAATTGTTGCATATTCTGGGATTTATTTTGAATTCTTTCATCATTGTAACTATTCTGTCAATTTTTCTTGAGGATGTTTTGTTGTAGATGTGTTTTTGTTTTATATATTAGGCTTAAAATTTATATTGTTTTAACATTGAAATACAAATCATATTGCAGAAAAGGGTTGCAAAGTGCATGCTACTGAGTAGCAACAAAATAAATCTACATGCAATTCACACTGGGGGCAAATCAGTAAAGTTAAATTTGGCTGATTGTTACAAAGTCCAATAGAGAGACGAAGACAATTTATAAGCCTCATAAATGTTGCATGCTCAATTCAACAACCCATTATCAGCATTAAACCAGAAAATAAATGATCTTATGTTATTATTAAATAGGAGCATTTTTAATCAAGGTGAAAGAGTTCCAGTGGAACCAAGGCATACCTCCAAAACCTATTCCCAACCCATGCTTTTTAAACGAAAATGAATGTTTACAAAAATGGGATAGAAGATTGTCTCAAATGTAGAAAAGCTACAAACTGGTGCTATAGGAGGAGGATCATCATCTTCAGGTAGATATGTACTAAAACAAGATTTGTAAAATGTTTTATAACCCCATAAAAATCTTGAATTTCAACTATATATATAGTACCGGTTCAGTGGGCATAATTGTTAAGAACATGTGTTATCTCCTAGGAGGTCATAGGTTCAATTCAGGAGGGCTTAAGGTCTCTACATGTTTATGCTATGTTGCACTGGTCTTGGGGACGGGGGGACGCAGGGGACGCAGGGACGAGTTTTCGGGACGGCTAGAGCGCACCCCCAATTTTTCAGGGGACGGCAATTATATAATATAAAATTTAAAATATATATATATATATATATATATAAAATTAAAATTTAAAAATAAAAAGTATTTGCAGCATAATATTAAAATAGCTTCCATGAATTTTTATCATAAAATAATGAAATATTTAAACATCAAAACTTAAAAGTTAAAAGTCATACATGTTTGCAGCCTTTGATTGAGATAAATGAGTCATAAAAATGAAAAATCAAAACATGATTGCAGCATGAAATTAAATTATGTTCCAGTCTTTAAAGTTTAAAACTTGAAATTCATATGCAAAAGAAAGAGTCTATCTAAGCATAAATAATAGTTCAAAATGGCAAAAATGCCTAAAATAAAACAGTCACTAGTAGTAGTGTCATATGCAAAATGACAAAACGCCAAAATGCCTCAAGGCAACAAAAAAGAAGTCTCTGAATCAATGCCCATAGTAGTATCAAGGTTGAAGCTACTCATAAATTTTGATCCTCTTCATGAAGACTATCCAAAAATGCTTGAGCCTCACTTCCTTCATTCTGATCATCATCAATGCAACTCCATGTCCTCTAATGGCACATTAACCAATCCTGTATGGATGGATGGCCAATTATCATCATCATCAATTTGTGAAGCATCCTCAGGATCTACATCCCATTTTGCTGCTGGTCCTTGTAAATACTCTGGTGTCTTCCTTGTAAGAAGGCGAAGACTACTATGCATATAAACTAGTTTTTCTGCTCTCTTTGAAGTAAGCCTGTTCCTCTTAATAGAGTGGATAAAACCAGTGTTCCACGGAAACTCGCCCCCCAGGGTCGGGGGCTCGCCCCCCTTGCTCCCCACGCCCCGGGGGCTTGGGGGCTCCTCCAGAAACGTTTCCTCACGCCCCCAAAAAAGCGAAACTTCCGGAAACGCAGGAAG
>LPNX010790685.1:161575-204923 GCA_001517045.1 Pseudotsuga menziesii | reverse complement strand
GAATTTCGCTAAAATTTGGGGGTGGTCTCCACACGTCCCCACTGTGCGTTTCCCCGCTCCCGCGCCCCCGCGTCCCGGAAACTTGGGGGAACATTGGATAAAACTAAATGTGGACCAGTTCCTTTCTGCAGCTGAGAAACTAGCAACCTGAGATAATAAACGCATAGCAAGAGTACGGATATCTGGAGTCTTGTCCCCATACATCCTCCACCATCCACTAGGACTTCTTTGTGCCATACCAAGCAAATCAGCTTTTGCAGCTTTGGAGAAAGTGGGGCCACTAATCAAGGCAAAATCAAGAAATTGCTCTCGAATTATGGTTGCTTGCTCTTGTGTATAGATCTTTTCTATGGCATCAATGAAACCTTGTTTCACCTCAGGGTCATCTATTGGTGGAACTCTTCCTTCTCTCTCCACATACCACTTTGGATTAAGTGCATAAGCGGCCATATGAAGAGGTGTGTTCATCTTGTTCCACCTTTTTTCTATCAACTTTTGGAGTTCATTAAATAACTCCAAAGAGGGGTCCCTCTCACGAATGGTGGACTTGATCTTTCCAATCATGCTGTCAATTGATTCATATATTAATATTTCCCCAAGGCAAGGGGAATCTGAATCTGCATACCTGATTAACTCCACTATTGGAGAGGTGAAAGAGACAATGTATCTCACATCAACCCACCAATCATCATTCAACAACATTTGTCTTACCTTCTTTCCTTGATCTGTTTTGGATTCTCCCCATGCAGTCCACTCAGAGCTAATAACAGTGGACTTTAGGGCCTGTTGCACCTCTAGCATACGGTTAAAAAGAATAAAGTAGGTGGCATACCTTGTATCTGCTGGTTTCAAGAAATCCTTATTTGCATAAATCCTATAAATAGCTAGAGAGGCATGGTGGTTGCAAATGAACATTTGCACATCTCTTGCATCCAAAATAATGCGATTGATCCAAGAAATTTTACCAATATCTTTGAGTGCATTATTTAAAGCATGCACACAACAAGGAGTCCAAAATAGATGCTTGTACCTTCTTTGAATCATCAACCCTGTGGACCTACAAATTGGAGCAGCGTCTGTGATAACTTGAACTACATTTGACGAACCAATCTCCTCAATTGCATCTTTTAATACCTCATACTGAAAGGCAGCATCCTTCATCTTTCCAGAACAATCAATTGCCTTCAAGAAATATGGACTGCTTGGAGAGGTGACAATGATATTCAACAAAGGGCTTTGTTGAATATTTGTCCAACCATCCATGACAATTGAGCACCCGTAATCAACCCATGATTTTCGAAGGCCTTCCATCACCCCTTGCATCTTTGAGACCCCCCTATCTAACAATGTTGTCCTTAATTTATTGTAAGCAGGGGGTTGAAATGATGGGCCAGCAGCACAAATTTTCACCATCATCTCTTTGTATTGAGGGGATCGGGTGGCATTAAAAGATATTCCATTAGCAAAGAAAAATTCAGCAATGGCATCCTCTGCCTCATTCTTGCGTTGTACATTGAACATTTCTGTCACAATAGCACTTTTTTTAGCTTTTCTAGTTGAAGTTGAAATAGATACACTGCAACCCTCAGGTGGATCAACTACAAAAGTGTCATTGACTTATTTTAATCCTGAAAGTCTAGGTTTTTTAAAAACAGAACTTTCTTCCTCTACCTCTACAGTGCCCCCTGTGGCAGCCATGTGAAGTCTGTTAATTTCAACTCTTTTTTCTAATGGGCAGGAGCAGCCCTTTACTCCATCCCCTGGAATGGCCAAAAGATGATGGTAAACTCTGGTGTAGCTGCCTTTAAATGTGTGATTATAGAGTTTGCATTGTCATTCCTTTGAACCGCCACTATTTTTTCTCTTATTCTGGGTGATTTTGTTGACATATTGTAGCAATGGTTTCTTTAGATTGATTGTGGTAGAGTTTTCAGTAGGTCCTGTTGTTTCAAACTCTGATTCAGTAGCAGGAGTGTTGCTATCCATTTATATGATAGTGTGAACCTTGAAGTTTAGTCTGAGACTTTGAAATTAAAAAAAAATGAAAAATGAAGTTGACTGTTGAATCAAGCTGCAATAAAGTTTAAACTGATAAAGTTTAGTAGTTTACTGTTTTAACTTTCAAGTTTCAAAAATAAATAATAAATATAAATTTAAAATTTTTTAATTAACATACCTGTAGCAGTGGGAACTTGGACAAGTTCTGTAAACAACGCAAGATGGAGACAGTCAAGAATAAAATTCACACACCCACAGCCCCACAACGCATAAAATCCACCCACCCACAGCCCACACACACCCACAGCCCACAACGCATAAAATCCACTGTGAACCTATATGCTCTGATCGAACTCGCTGCTCGCTGAAGATAAGTTTATTGCTGCAATCTATTGCCCTGGGTATGAAGATTAACTTGCCACAGGTTCGCTTGCTTGCGTGGGCCAACGGAAGGAGTTTGGCTAGCGGGCTGGCTTTACAAACACACCCGCAAAAACGTCTGGCCACGGGTGCGAGATAAAGCACGATGGAGGCCGCGGGTGCACAGTGAGGTGGAGGCCGCGGGTGCACCGTGATTGGAGCAGCAGGCAGCGTTGGAGTAGAGTCGTAGACTGATGTTTGCAACTTTGCAGACTTTCGGTGTTGGAGGTGTTGGAGCAGACCGGCGGGTTGTAGACAAGGGTAAAAAACGCCAGTGTTGGAGCAAACGAATGAGGTGGGGGTGAGTTAGAACTTAGGATAGTAAAATAATAAATTATATGAATAGGGTTTTAGATTATAGGTTTTACTTTTTTAAATTTTATGTTAGGTTTTAATTTGTAAATTTTAATATTTTAATTTTTTGTTTTTTTATAATTTTATAATTTTTTTTAATGTGCCAAAAAGGGGACGCGTGGGAGTCCCCGATTGGTTGAGGGACTTCGGGGAAGTCCCCGAAAAGTCCCCGATTTTTGGGGGTACGTTTAGGGGATGGCAAAAAAGTCCCCGAGTCCCCAATGGAGTCCCCGGCGATTTGGGGACGTTTCCGAGGAGTTCCCAAGTCCCCGGAACCCCGGAATGTAGGGAACGGGTGAAATTTTAGGGGGGACGGGTCCTCGTGCAACATAGTGTTTATGCAAACTGTTGTTTGCCGATATTTTTGTGGGGCTGGCAAAATACCAGCAACCTCATTGTTGTTTATGGGCTTGAGAGTGGGGCGATCTGTATTTCTCGGGTGGACCTCAATGCCCAAGGTGTTGGAGGCTTTTGAGAAGGACCCAGGCCAAAGCATCAGTATGGAGAAATCACAAATCTTCTTTGTTAAGCCAGCTAACAAGATCAAAATAAAAATTTTGGAGATCATGGGATTCTGTGAAGGAATATTCCTTTTAAAATACCTTGGGTTCCCGTTATCAATCTAGGTGTAGAAATATTTAATTTGGTAGGTTATCATAGATAAATTTAAGTGGAAGCTCGACAACTGGTACAACAGTAGACTATCTCATTGGAAGATCAGTGCTAGTGCAATCAATCCACTCCATTCAAATCTACCATAGCTCAGTCCTTCATGCCCTATGTAGAATCATCTCCAATATTGAAAGTTTAGCTAAGCAATTCTTATGGAGTGGAACCAAGGTCAAGAAAAGTGGCACCTACTAGCCTGGAGTAGAGTAACAAGTCCTAAATTGGCTGGTGGATGGGGTTTGAGAAGGATAAAGATCATGAACAAACCCCCTAGAAAAACTCTTTTGGAGAATTATGACTTAAAATTTTCAAGTTTTTCACCTGCTACTCCAAAGTTGGAGTAAATGTCTTGGTGGTTAAGCCTTAATAACCCTAGGTGCAATGTATATTACCATGATAATCATATTTTTAGAGTCATGAACATGTACTAAGTCCCCCTTATGTATTTTTATTATTTCAGAAAATTTTAATTTTTCCGTAGAAAACATGCTTGTTTTAATTAAAAATATTCACTAAGGCATAAACGTGTGGTTAGGAGGAAGAGTTAGGCATGGGGGTGCTCTTTTTCTAACCCAGAGCACCCATATTACCCACAGACCCACTTAAAAATTAAAATGAGTGATTGTTAATCACTTATTTTTAATTTTTCTCGAAAAGTGAATAAAAGAGGCAAAAAATTGAAAAATAAAGAAATCTGCAATCTCAAAAAACTCAAAAAACATGCCAGAAGTGAGTTTTATGAGTTGGCAAAGTAAAGTAGAAACATTCCTAAGGTTTCTAAAACACTCTTGAGTGTTTTTCTCAAGCAAAGAAGACAATATGTTTTTCTCCAAAAAGGGGGGCACATCTCACATCTCTCAAAAGTGGCGCACCATGACAAAGGAAAGTTCTATATTTTGAGTTAGAGTTTGGAAGAAAGCTACATTTGAGATTGGATCTCCTCAAATCACTCGAGAAAGCTGATTTTGCAACTCATATCCATCTCATGCTAATTCAAGCAAAAGCACTCTCTCTTGGGCAAGTGCACCCCCCCCTTTTGGTCATATTTTTCTATATAAGCAACACACTTGCTCTTCATTTTTATGAAGCAAGAAACTTTTGCTCCTGTAATTTATTATTGTTCTATATTTTGAATAAAGTCGAGACTTTGGAGGTTTGAACTTTGCAAGAGTTTCATGAATGTGAATGTTGTGCTGAATCGAGGTGATATTTAGTTGGTTATTGCTTTCCTTTCTTTCAAGTTTGTTGATCTATCTAGCTTAAAATCCCATAGAGCAAACATTTGTAGTTTCAAGTTGCGTGTTTTTGCATTTATTATTAGAGATATAGGAGTAGCAGACTGTAGTTGGTAATACTTATGCTCTCTTAATTTCTTTTAGTAAAACATACTGGATTTTGATATCACTTGTTTCAAGGATTTGTAGCTTGCAGATCATCTTAAGTGAGGGAGAAGTGGGAGCTCGGTTGCGTCCCTTTTCTCTTCATATTTTCATTTGGATCTAATGTTTCTTGCAATTTCAGGCATCTCTACACCCTCACAAAAATTCAAGCCGGAGCTTGAGAACCTCTCTTCTTAACTTAAAAAATTAATCTCTCTTTGGTTACTTTTGATAAGCAAGCTTAGATCTCTTTAAAAGAATCTATCATACATTTCTTAGCTTGTATATTTTATTAGATCTAAAAGCGCTTTGAATTTGAAATCCTAAGCTTGGATCTAGTTCATTTTCTTAGTATTTAGAGTGACATAAATATCCATATTTTTCGCAAGTACTAAGTTGTTTTTTTTAATTGTATTTTTACATTAATCCACTAATTTCCAAACAATTAGCTTGCTGTTTTTTTTGCATATTGTTGACATGACAAGAAGAAGTGTTGGCGAAATTTTGAAGTTTTTAGCCTCCCAAAGCACCTCCACATCCTTCCTCTTCAATCCCCTTTTTCCAGCAAGCTATTGTAAGCCTTTTTTTATCAATTTATAAGGTCAAAATGCAGCCTCGTAGTAAATTATCAGCATTGTAATCACTGTTTTAAAACTCGGCCGAGCCGACTCGGACTCTGCCTGAGTCACCCGAGTTGACCCCTAGCCGAGCCGAGTCAACCTTTAACTCGGATCGAGTGGCTGGTTTGGTACCAAACCGGTCAACTCGGCCGAGTTAAAGGTCGACTCGGCTCGGCTAGGGGTCAACTCGGGTGTAGGTTGTTCCTTTGGAGGTGCTTCATTCTCTTAAAGATTCATCCTTCCAATTTTCTTCATCCAATTAAAGCTTCTGTTTTGGTGAAGTGGCTGGAACTTCTTCTCGAGGGGGAGATGGTTCTGCAAAAGGAGATTCCAATGATTGATCTAATATAGGGATACCCTCTTCAAGATGTGGAATCTCATTATCAAATTCATGAAATGTCATTATATGGGTAAATTTATCCATATGATTAAGTTGCCTCTAAATAGTATTGTCATTTTTATTCTTTTAAAGAAAAATGACAACTTTGTACAGAATAAACTTTTTGTTTACGTCATTTGTGAAGACAATTTGCGCTAGTGGTGTTTGAGTACCCCAAGAAGATGCACTTTTGATTCATTGCACCAAGCTTGTTTCTTTGTTCCTATGGAATTAATGCATAACATGTGGAACCAAAGACCTTGAGATACCTCATTGAAGGAATGCGACCATAGCACATTTCATAATACATATGGAGTCTTGTTTCCAAGAGCATGAGACGGAGTTCTGTTTCTCAGATAAAATGCATAAACAACTGCATCACATATGAAAACATCAATTTCATATTTTTGTTAGATAACATGGAGTGTGTTGTCGCCCGAAACTGGCACGCGGGTGCTGAAAGTCCAAACCCAACTCTCTCGAGAGAGGCCAATGTCACCACACCCCTCTCTCCTCGCTTCAGGCTGGCTCTTCTCCAGCTCTAGGGTGGTTTCCCTAAGTTCGGATCGCTAAGGCAGGTGTAGCTGAGGGCAAGGTGATCTGAAGAGGCTGCCTTAGAGAAACACGGGTAGCAAAAAAGGAAAATGATTCGGCTTGACGGGCAGGAAGGGAAGGGAGGATCAGTCCTCGAGGGAAGGTCAGTGCCAGTACTAGAAGGGTAAATGGAGTCAGAAGGGGACTTAGAAGGGCTTTGTGTTTCGCAGAAGTGAGGCTAAGCTAGTCCGTTCCATAATCAGAGGCAAGGAGAATGGAAGTATAACTGACTACTTTCCATTACTCCCAAACCTCCAAGCACATAACGGCGACAAACAACTTGGCAGCCGCAAATGCTTGCCCAATGTGCTAGATTATAGCCCTCTATGCTGGCTTGGTCTATAACTTATGAAAACCCAAAACTACGATGGAGAAACCCAACATATCCCAAAAACTCAACATGATATTTTTTCTTTATTAGCTCCTGGGAAAAATCCTCCCAGGCCAAAGATTCCATCTCCTTTTACAATGAAAGAGCTATGCTCTTTATAGGCCCAAAAAAGGCTCTCCCAAAAAGTAAAAAAAATAAAATGTAATAAAATAATAAAAATAAGGAAAAAGTGGTTTTAGATCCACTTTTCTCTCCCACTAAAAACAAGACTATGCCGACTTTATTGACATGACTCCTACTTCAACCAGATATTACTAAACTTCCTAGCTATTGGCTAGAGCTTTGAAACCTACGTAACCCAAAAGACACCAAAGCAAGAGTCGATTACAAACATAACTCCAAGCAATTGGCTGTCGATAAAATGCATGGGAAAGGGGCCGAGCTCCATGTGGAGGAAAATGCCCAGTTCGCGTTATGGCTGCCAGCTTTCGAAACTGAATCGGCTGTCAGGACTCGACATTTTCAACAATTAGTGAGAAAATGGGTCCCCTGTGGACAAGCCAACCATTCAACGTGGCAATGCAACCACCTCCACTCAGGAAGCTATGAAATCGACTGTTAACACGTCAACCACTTCAAACTTTAGCTCTGTCGCTAAATGCATTGGTGTGTGATGTTGAACTGCTGCTAATATGCCCTCCGATGCCAATGATGGGCAAATCACATATAGAACCGGCCCCCGAGCCTTCCAAACTCCATGTGGTCATGGTTTGAATGATTTGAATGCTGAAATTCGGTGGACAGGGGCTGCTCCTTAGCTAATCGCGTCCAGAAAAGGAAAACGCATACGCTCAGCTACTAAAAGCACGGGCCACGATTTCGACTCAATCCCAGTGACCCAAACTGCCCGTCAACTGCTGGCTGTGGCTGCGAGAATGACAACTGGTGTTTTACTATGCCAAAGGCCTGTGGATTGTTCACACGACCAACTCGATGCACCACCTGAACTCCATCCACGACTCGGCTGCCAAGTATACACGATTCGGCTGCCAATATTTGAACGCCAAACTCAGCAGAACAGTGAAACCACCCCCATTTGACTGCCAACTGAAAATACGAGGCCAATCAAACAGCTACTCCCCGAAACTCCATGTGGCCACATTGATATCGCCAAGCTGCAAACCAAAAAAAAATTCTGCCAGGCGCTGTCTTCGGGCTTTGATGTGGTTATGGTCCATAAATATAATCCTCCATACCGTGCCTTAAGCTTTTCAAAATTTCCAATGCATTGCTTTGGCCATCCACAAAAATGCCCATCCTATCACAGAGAACCTCTGCCTCTTCCATAGAATGTGTTGTCAAAATGATTGCTCGGGATTTCTTTGCTTGCTTCACAGTACTCCAGAGTTTTCTTCTCGATTCTGGATCCAACCCTGTACTGGGCTCATCCATATACACAACCTGAGGATCTCCTATTAGAGAAATGGCAACACTGAGTCTTCTCTTCATGCCACCACTATATTGTCCTGATGGCTTATCACCTACACCTCCATTGAAAAGATCCACACTTTGCAGGGATTCTTCTACTGCATTTTGAAGAGATGCACCTTTCAGGTTCTTCAGCCTACCATAAAACAATAGGTGTTCCCCTCCATTGAAAAGATCCACACTTTGTAGGGATTCTTCTACTGCATTTTGAAGAGATGCACCTTTCAGGTTCTTCAGCCTACCATAAAACAATAGGTGTTCCCCTCCTGTTAGAGTTTCCCAGATACAGTTATGCTGTGGACAGACCCCCATGCTTGTGTATATTTTATTCACATCTTTCTGTACATCTAGACCACCTAGGTATGTCGTCCCTGACGTGGGAACCATAAGTCCAGTCATCTTGTCCAATAAACAGTCATAGAATGGTTGAGGATCTGCAAGTGGCCTAAAAAATGTGGAGAGAGCCCTTGCATGTAAGACAAGCCAGGTTTCCTTCACACTTGTCACACCACGTATGTACAGTCTTGTAGTCTGAATTAGTTCGTTATAAACAACAAACTCAGGTGCCAATCTGGAAACAAAGGATGCGGGGTGCAGAAATACATTTTCTTCAATTGAACAAGCTTGATATCGGACTGTCTTAGGCCTTTGCCCTCCTGGTAATGCTTTTATTCTTGTATGGAATCTTGGACGCCGTGCAACTGTCAGCCCAACTTGCACAGATCGCCTGTCCCAATATATCTTCCTGAGTTGCTGTAAGAGGTTTGTCAATAGACTCCCTCCAAGCAAGCTCTACATTTGCTAAACTTTCAAAGGCCCAAGTGAAGTGCTGGTTTAGTTTCTTCTCCATGTTTTTTTATCATAACACCAGCAATTCACCCACAGACTGAACGGTCTATATTGTATATTTGAACAATTTTCTTCACTTCCCTTCACCTTCTGTTTGGCACTCTGTTGCTTTAAATACAAGACCACAGCTTTCAGTAAGGGTTTTCCCACTGTGTGTTAGAATCTGCACTTTTACTCAACCAGTCATGCTACTGCTGCTTTGTGGATACCCCTGTCGAATTGGGGGTAACAGAGTGTACCATTTTCAAGAGTTTCTTGCTCATTCTTTCTGCTATACCATTTTGTTGAGGATTGTATGGACAGATGTTTGATGCATAATACCATGTGGACAAAGATAGTTTTCAAAATCATTCGAGGTATATTCTTTTTCAGTATTAGTACGAAGAGTGCCAATGTGAGATTGTGCTTCATTTTCAATCCATACATGAAATTTTTTAAAATGTTTAAAATGTTTTAGATTTTTGCTTTCGTAAGTAGACCCAACACATTCTGGTGTGATCATCAATTAAAGTCTTGAGATATGTATTACCATTTGTAGAAGCAACAAGCATGGGGTCAAACAAGTTAGAGTGTATCAACTCTTGTTTTCTGCATGCTTTAGAATTTGACACAAGGGATGGCTGCTTACTATGTTTTCCAAGAATACAAGCATCACATTGTTTCAACTTCTTTGGAATGGTGGGCAAACCGAAAACACCATTCTTTTTCAACATTTTGAGACTGTTATAATTAATGTGTCCATATCTAGCATGCCACTGCAGAATATATGACAATGTACCTTCTTCATGTTGAGAGAGGCAGACAAGATTTTGAGCTTTTGCAGATGTTCCTTTCAACTTCAACGATTTCTCTTTTTCCCATCCGATCACGTTGCTAGAGGATCTTGTTATCTCCACTTTCCCATAAAATATATATGGATTGAATGGTCTTGATGTCGAATTTGCTCATGAGACAGTAAGTTTCTCTTCAACTGTGTTATCTCCACTTTCCCATAAAATATATATGGATTGAATGGTCTTGATGTCGAATTTGCTCATGAGACAGTAAGTTTCTCTTCAACTGTGTTATCTCCACTTTCCCATAAAATATATGGATTGAATGGTCTTGATGTCAAATTTGCTCATGAGACAGTAAGTTTCTCTTCAAATGTGGAAGATAGCTAACATTTTGGAACATGATACGAGGGAATCTAGATAAGGAAAAAATTACGGGCAAAATTTAGCCCATGGGCTAACTTTTGTGGTTCTTTTCCAAAACGGATTTGCCAATTCCCATTTTTTCTAAAACGATTTGCCCAAATTCCATGGGATAATTTTTTTTAACTCTAAACATCGCTAGTAGGTTTCTTTGCAACGCTAGAATATATATAATTTTATGGAACATGATATGAACGAATCTAGGCAGGGAAAATTTTATAGTCGAAATTTAGCCCATGGGGCAATTTTTGAGGTTTTTTTCAAAAAAATTATTTGCGAATAAAAAATAATTTGCCCAAATTCCATGAGATAATTTTTTTTAAACTCGAAATATCACTAGAATTCTCTAGAAGCTATATCAAATCCTTCAAAATTTGAACATTTTATAATTTTATATTTAAGAATTAGTAAGTTTCGCCAAGGTTTCTACACTTTAAGAAAATTATGGATCCTTAAAATTTTCCATGAATCCAAGCAATTTAGGAATGATGCGACCAATTCCCTTAGTTTTTAGGTTTATTTGTCTACAAAATATACTATACCATCATATTTTTCTTTAATCGTCTTCGATGGAGCCCAAGAATGTTCTGCATCGTGTCCATAATTGTGACATTGGAGACAGTGAAGATTAGGTCTCTACAATTTTGTCTTAATGTGAAGACAACTTTCCTTAATGCGATAATTGAGGAAGAAGTATACATCGAGCAACCTCAGGGATTTGAGGTCAATGGGAAGGAGTCCCATGTTTGTAGGAAAAGAAATGCCTTGTATGGACTCAAGCAAGCACCGCGAGCATTGTATTTCAAGTTTGATGGATACTTGCAGACTCCAGAGTATGGGTTTCATTAGAAGTGAAGTAGATCCCAACTTGTATTACATATTTTTTGAGGCTAATTTGCTAATTTTGTTGTTGTATGTAGATGACCTGTTTTTTATAGGTTCAAAGAAGTTCATTGCATGGTGCAAGGTAGATATGGAAACCGGGTTTGAGATGAAGGACATTGGCATGATGCATTACTTTTTAGGGTTAGAGGTCCAGCAAAGACCATGAGAGATTTTTCTTGGTCTGGGTAAGTATGCAGTTGCGATCCGAAAGAGATTTTAGATGGAGTACTATAAACCGATTGCCACGCCTAAGAAGTTCACTACTTCAGATTTCAGATATGATGGATCCCACGTTGTACAAGAAATTGATAGGTTCTTGGATGTATCTAATCAACAATAGGCCATATATATGTTTTGCAGTGAACACCTTAAGCCAATTCATGTTGGAGTCGAAGCAGGGGCACATTGGAGTATGGATTGAGATATCTTGGAGATGGCAAGGTGAAGTTGCGGGGATATATAGACTTAGATTTGTAGGCAATGCATCAAATAGGAAGAGGACCTCAAGATGTTGCTTCATCTTGAGATACACAATGATATCTTGGTTCAATTGAAAGTAGGCTTTTGAGGCACTCTACTTAGTAGTGGCAAAGCATATGGAAACAAGTACAACTAGTGTTGAGGCCATATTGATTTGCAAGTTGTTCAGCAGGTTTATTTGATCAAGAGTTGGATCCCATGGTGATTTACTGTGATAATTAGAGTTGTATCAAACTATTTGAGAATCAAATTTTTCATGACAGATCCAAGCACATTGAGATCATATATCACTTCATTCAAGACAGGATTTAGAAGGGAGCAACAAAGCTCTAGTATGTACATATATATCAACAGTTTGTTGATATTCTGACCAAACCCTTAGGAAATGGAAGTTTGAAGAATTCAAAGACAAACTTGGATTGCTACAGAATTCCTTCTTTGCTAAGAGGGAGTGTTCGTGTTTGTAGCTTTGACAGGAACTTCTGCATAGGTTTAGCGTCAAACATGTGTGAAGTTGTCCAAGTTAAATCTAGTTTGTAATTCACGTTATTAATAAAGTGAAAGTCTTTTATATACCTGTTGAGTCTAATAAAGTGTATTTTTAATGCATTAGTGATTTAGTTAAGATAAGATAACATGATTCTATTAATGCTTGGCTAATGACCACAAAATTCGGTCAATGGGACTGCTGAGTACAATGATGTTGTTACAAAGCAGGAGTACTTAAAGGTCTCCTATAAAAGGCAATATGCAAAAAAGAAAGAAAAATAAAGTAGAGAAGAGAAGACAGCAAAAAATCTATGTCGAGGCATGGAAATCCCTCGACCCCTAGTACGAGAGGCTGCATGGAGGTGGAGAAATACACAGGGAAAGGATCTAGGAGCTAAGAAATCCAAAAGAAATGAGGTAGATTTTACAAGGGATAGACCCATTTCTCCAAAGATACTAGGCCGAATGAAGGAAACTAAGAATAGTATGTTGATTTTTTGTACAAAATTTTCTGATTTGGCTTAATTTTATTAATGTGGTCCAAACTATCATGGTCGAATGTTTTATTTGTTGTAAATAAGCTATCCCTTAGTATATTGTACATGCAGAGTTTGGTGCATATCCCTTTCCTTTGGACAACCTTTTGGGGTTATCATATATCTTTTCATAGTATAATATATGGCCTCGTCATCAGAACATGAGAGATGCTCTTTTTTGGCGTTGCATTTTTGAGAGACTTTCATCGCTTGGTCATTTGAGATGTTGCCCTTGTTGGTTATCTGAGGCATGCTCATTTCTTGATTTGGTGGGCATTTCAATTAAGTTTCTCCCTCCCTACTTGATCTCCCTTCATGCTCTTCCCTACTTCCCCTTAAAATAGGAAATTATTGATATGATTAGTACTGGGAGTTGTGGGAGCTTCATTTGAGTTTTTTGGATTGCACGGTTTGGGCCTCCAAGTCCCAAGTTTGTTTTTTACTCCAAGCACTTTCTCCAGATTATAGATAGACTTATTATTTAGCCATTCCATGCTGAATTTCGCTTGTTACTTGGGATTTGCTGCCCTCTCTTCCATCTTCAAGTGTTTTCATGCTAGTTGAGGTTTGACATAGAGCATCATCTTCCCATAGTGGAAAATATTTGCTTGAGGTTGAAATTGGGGTTAAAGAGCCCCACAAGTATTAATTGGCCATCACTAGGACCATTTAACGCTATTCCATGGCCTGTGTCACCTGGGCTCTAGGTTGTGTGGCATTGAGGGCTCATAGGAGGATCAAAGTTACTCAAGAGAGCCTCTTTTGTAGGATAACAACATGAAGATGCATCACTAGTTTCTTTCCTTTAGAGGGATTTCTTTCACCATGGACGTAAGGAATTGTCCTAGCTCTTCTACAATGACAATAGCAGCCTAGAGCATGTGAAGCCACCAAATATTACTTCCCAGGGCCTGTCAGTCCATGCCACTTTGTTGAGGACATTATTTAACGTCTGTATTGTTGATTGGAATGAGTAGATGCATTAACTCTCTCCACAAGATAACTCTCTGTACTCCTTGTGACAGTTGCATCTTTGTCTTGGGTTTGCTTCTTTACTGGTTCTCATTGGCTTTGTAGGGTTTGCTTCTTTACTGGCTCTCATTCACTTTATAAGGTTTTCCTTCTTGGGACATCATTTTGTATAGGGGATCAGTAAGCACTGAGCAATACAGCAATAAATGTAAAATATACTAGGATACTACTATCTGATCTGAAGCATTTCAGATCTGATGGTAGATGTCATATTGCATTTATTGCTGTAATGCTTGTTGCATATTGCTTTCCTACTGCTACACATATGTCATTTTCATTTGTTTCCTGCTGGTCTTGTACTTATTTTCATTTTATCTCATTTAAGTGGGTGTGCTTTTGGATTGCAGTCTTTTGGTTTGGGTGGTATCACTGTTTGCAGTCAGAAGTTCCTTTGTCCAATTTTTGCTATGGTGGGCATTAATATAAATATCAATTTCAATTTTCAATTCACGGTCCATGTTTTAGCTTGATCCATGTGGCAGAATCAAGGTGGAAAAAATATATGTAACGTTAACAACCTTGGAAAAGAAATGCTTATGGTTTCAATTTTAGGATTTTAGTTTAAGGTCCATCTCTATCACACTTGCGTGGCATCGTTTCTTCTTTATGGTTGCGAGGTATGATGCCCAAACCTGAGGCAAACAGTTTGAAACTGCATTGAGAGGGTACTTGTACTTCTTACTAGTTTTCAAAACATTTTCATGCCAAATAAATATTTCTTCACTCTCTTCTTAACCGAGTTTGATGCACCCCCCAGCACCTCAATGAGGTTTTTGCAGATTACAAGAGCCAAATATGTATTGTGTTGTTTCATTGTGAGATACTAAACATCCCAAGTTCCAATAGAGTACTCTCAGAGACCAGTATTCACATGTTCTTATTAGTTTCTGACTCATTGCCTCCTAACCTCCAGATGTTTTTGGCCAAAAGAGGCCTTGTGACGAGTCATGGCATACCCATTATGGTCACAGAGTGCAATTTCTAGCCCACATAATCAATAGTGGGCTGGAATCTTGTCGTCAACTTCCTGGTATTGGGTGCTAGTAGATTTTTTAGGTGATGACAGTTTTGGTTTAGGGCTCCTCCCTTGGTGTCTTTTGGATCCTTGACCATTTTCTTTTTATAGCGCTTCCTAGTGCTTGATTTTATCTCTGTAAAGCCTTATTTTCTTTTGCTAAAATTATCCAGCAATTTGATTCAGGGAGCTAAACAAACATTCATTTCAACATATATGTGACAGGCAGATTTATCTCCTTCCACTTTTGAAGTTTTATGGAGAGCTTCTTAAGGCACTTCTGATGTATACATTCAAGTTTGTATTGTTGCAGTTCTTTTGGTGATGTACTCAGTTATATTTCCTGGTGATTGTTTTGGCACTCCCAATCTTCACTTATCGTTGTAATGTTTCGAGTTCCACTGGTAAATTAATATTTAAGTTGAATCAAATGTAAAACACAAATTAATTGACAAGAAATCTAACAACAATCAAAATATTTTTATCCATTACTTAAAAGGTTTTTTTCTGTTGTGCAAAATATTTCAGAGGCTCTGCTACTGATTTGCAGCCTTAAAACATTGTAATTGTTGATTTGTTGTCTGTGTGTAAAAACTCTGCTACTTGACAGTTACAGTTTATATATATTAATTTAATTTGCAGATACCTTATCCTAGAGATGTGCCTAACCATTCATAACAGTGCCTAACCATTTACAAGAACTTCATCCAATTATACATGGTTCTATTAGCAGACTTACATTTAGGTATATTGTTGCGATTCTTGGGCTAAAAGGAAATGATAAAGTTACATTTAGGTATATTGGTGGGTTTTTAGGCTTAAGGGAAATGATATTCGTTAGTGGCCTTAAAGTTTATACATGGTTCGGAAGCAATTTCCTGATTATAACACGACAGAACTATCAATACACAACAATTATGTGCTGTTGGTCTCTCATCAAGCTGTTCATTTTCATACTCCAAAGACATCAGATATTGCAGAACCCTAGAAATACTGTCAGTGTCAACGACTAGATTCTCATTTGTTCATAGTTTATTCTAGTGAATATGATTGCAACATATTTAGTAGTATTAGTTGGCCTTTGCTATACATATTACATATAGTAGTGTACCTTGAGTCTTGACTAAACAAGTTTATCAATTGTAGTAAAATATGTTTTTCTCTTCGTAAGACAACTTTGAGAATGTGATTTAGTACATAGATAAGTAATGTTCAACCATCTCTAATTGTTGTTTATGCTCATCATTCTAAAAATATGCATGCTAAAGATTTAGTCTGAGAGATTAACTGTATTATTTTTAAAAATTAATGACCCTATTGACATAGCCTGAATTCACCTGAAATGAATTAAAAAATAGGCAGAAGTGAATGAATCTGATGTCATAATATTTAAACTTATTTGATATATATTTTTTTACAGATAGAAAAGGGCAAGTGGTGGCCTGCTTTGACCGTGCCGCAGTCGGATAAGCTGCAGAAAAGTAGTTCATCTCGACATGATGGGTTGACATTAACTCAACTCATTTACTCTGTGGATTCAAGGGAGGAACCCAAATTTATTGAGGCAAGGTATAGTGCCTGTTTTAATGGTCGAAGCATGCAGATTCTGTTTTTAGTTTTAAATGCTGTACCTTATATTTGAAAAAGTTAGAATATTTATGTTAAAGAGAGAAATGTTGAGCTGGAAGCCATTGGGCTTATATTTTGGCTATTCTGTTTTTTATTCATTGAAACTTCATAAGCAAATAATTTAGTGTAGTAAATGCATGTTTGCATCTTCTGAGGTATATTTTAAGTTTATCCTAAAGCCTAGAGGTATTACGTACACTATGTTAGTGAATAGGTCCTGTTTCCTGAAATGATTCTGTCGTTTTTATCACCATTTTGCCAGTTGTAGATTGCAATAGAACTTGTTAATTGATTGCAAAATGAAAATGATCATGCTTGTATTTTAAAGTCGAATTTGTAAATGGCAGAAGTTACTTTAGTTGTCTTAGCATACATAGCTTATGTTGAGCCTTTCCTTCACCGTAGTTAACTGTGAGAGCCCCTTAATCTCATCACCCCTAATCAATGACTCTAGAGTCTAGATAATGTCGGCTTCCAGAGTAGCAAAGAACATGGTTTGTGTTTAGCCTTTTGTTTACTGTAGTGAATTGTGAGAGTTCACTGTAGTTAACTGAGAGAACATCATAATCTGAGAGATCATTGGGCTTCTTTATTTGCTACCCTGGTTGCTAATATTATCTAGAGTCATTGAGAGCCTCTTAATCTGAGAGGACATTTCCCCTATAATCAATCTCAGATTAAGGGGCTATTTGACCCTAGATAATATTGGCTACCAGAGTAGCAAATAAAGATGCCTTACATAGTTTGTGTTTACTGTAGTTAACTGTGACAGATTCATATTCTGAGAGACTAGGTCACCTGGTTCAAATTCGTGTTCAAGTTCGACAACTTTGAAGTTCGTCAAAAATTCGCCAATGAAAATTTTGATGATAAAATTCGACATTAAATTCGAAAGGCTATAAAATTAAAAATATATATACATGAAATGATTTAATATTAATATTTATCATTTTCTAGTATTATGTTGATATTAGTATTAATTTGGTTTTAGTATAATACTGATATTAATAATAGCATATATAATATTATTATATTAATAATAAAATTAACATAAGTGATACTATTAATTAGGTCTTTTAATATTAATAATAATAAGTCAGAATAAGATTATTAATATTATTAATATAACTAATATATGAACTTAGAAATGAAGATAAAAATAATAAAATAATTGAATCCAAAATTAAACCATAGTGCACTGACTGCTCCTGTAGGAATTGGAAATGCTTTACGGTCTTGTTTTGTTGGGCTGAGAAACGCACACTCACGCCAATCGCCATAGGAGTCGGTTGGTCAGGATTACGCAACACACTCATTGCAAGTGGACTGTGGAGTCGGCTCCTGGGGAGTCTGCGACTCTGCCCTCTTTCGAGTTCACAACAACAGTAAAAGAGCAATGCTACTCACGGATAATGTTGCCTCTCTGCGCAATGGCATACTAAATGCATCAACACAACAGCGTCAACCCTTCACGCAGTGCAGAATGCTACTCGTGATGACTGAGAAATTCAACAGCTTCACTGATTCGCAGCGGCTTCCCAAGGAGAATACACGATGGCGATTTCGGAATTAAATGTGTTGAACTTAACAAATTAATTCGGCAGACTAAAAAATTCGTCGATTTTCGATTTTCGATTTTCAAGGGAAAAAAACGACGAACCCGGTGACTTAGCTGAGAGAACATTGGGCTTCTTTATTTGCTACCTTGTTAGCTAATATTTTCTAGAGTCATTGGGAGCCCCTTAATCTGAGAGGTCATTACCCCTGATCAATGACTGTAGAAAATATTAGAGTAGCAAATAAAGATGCCTTACAGAGTATGTGTTGATCCTTTCCTTTACTGTAGTGAACTTTGAGAGGTCATTGTAGTTAATTGTGAGAGCTTCATAATCTGAGATTCTGAGAGATCATTTGGTTTCTTTATTTGTTACTCTGGTAGCTAATATTATCTGGAGTCATTGACTAGGGGTCCTGGGTAATGAGCTCGAGACTTCATTTGCTTGCCTTGTAGCAAGCAAAGAATTTCAGCTTCTGCAAACTCACCTTCTACTGTAATGCTGAACTTGGGACTTGTTGTCTTAGGGTGTTCTGGGAGTCTTGATTATTTTCGCTGTCACATTCAAACCCTTTTTAACTTGTTTTAGTGCCGTTGATTTCACAATACTCTTTGTTCTCTACTTTGGGATTTATTGTCTTGGTTTTTTATGTTTTATGCACTCTAGATTTTCAGTATCAATGATGCAGTTCATGAATTATGCAATGGATGGAGCAATCTGGAGGTCTCTGGTTGCTGTATATATAAAACAAAAATCTACAAGACATGCTAGATTTATTGGTGCATACATGCATGAGAGAAGGCACATGATTTTCTATTTAATGAAACATATTTATAAATTATAATACAAAATTGTTTCAAAATTTGTGATTGAGAATAAACGAAGATGTTTTGCTTTAGCTAAAATGGACTATACTAACTTAAAATATATTTTATAACTTGTCTTGCATGTGGGAAATTTTTTCCGTTGCTGTTCATGTGCATTTTAGCCTTTCTACTGCTCTTCTATTTTAAAAACACTGCTGTCTTTACAAAACTGTATGCAATTTAACTGGGTTTCACCTTGTTGGAAAGTCTAGATTACTAATTTATGCAGTGGGTCATTTATCATGGTCTCCCCTCGGTAAAGAACAGTATGTTGGCCGACATCCTTCTTTGTAGGATAGATGTTTGAAGCAGTCCAAAACTTCACCAGTTGTTGGCGTTTTGTATAAGTATTTTCAATGTTGTATCTATGAAAGATTAAACATAGTATCGAAGATTGGATTCTCATGTTGATGGCCATAATAATGCCGAGTATACTTTTCAAGTCAATATGCTCATTAGGTGACTGTTGCAGGTCTTTTTGTCCATTTTGGGAGAATTATGAAGAATTTAGAAATATGCGCAAGGATAAGAAATTTCTTGATGCTGTTACCAAAGCTCATCAGCTATATCAAAATTGTTTGCCAAAGGTGAGCAGCTATATTTCAAGATGGTTACAAATTACTATGTTTCTAGATACATATAGTTATGTAATCCAGTATCTTATATCTACTATGCCTATTCCTTATTCTTTCAGGACCCATCTAATCGTTCAGTTGGCTTGCAAAGGAGCCATTTGGGTTCATCAGGACAAGTTGAGGAACTGTTTAGTTCTTTGCAGGAGGACAAAGCTGTTGTCAATTCAGACAAAGATGGAGGAGACTACTCTGCTGTAACTCAAATGTCTGAATGCTTACTGTATACATTCTATGTTAGACCTGTTTGGATATATTTTAGTGTGTTAACCTTTGTTTTCACTTCTTTAAAATCCTTTCAAACTTCAGAAAGACTTGCAATGCATTGCTTTTCTTATTTTTATCAAATGGCACTCTTATATAACTCTGGTTATATGATATTATTTGTCAAATGTCAAGTACCGTCAAGGACGCAATTCTGTATTAGTGTGATCCTCCCTATCTCTAGGACACCGCTCTTTAATGAATAAATTTGCATGCATTGAGATGAATGTTATGGTCCAAATACTTAATAGCTATATTGATATTGGAAATAATCTGTAGTCTGTTAAATTGGTATTATATTCAGGGGTACAAGAAGGTTGAGTAAAGACGTTCCAGGATTTGATAGTCATACCATCATTTTAGACGAATGTGGAGATGAGGTAGGTTTCTATAGCTCTGGTTTGTGATGCTTATGAGATCATACTTAGTAGTATGTAGCAGACATGTTTGACAATACCAATTGGTGTTTCCTTTTAGAGGTTGTGCATCTTCAAGTGAATCTTTCTTTTGACAACTATATTTATGCCTGCTGAAATGGTTTGGACACAGGACACTTTGGAGCTTAAGAGTATTGGTGGTGGAACAGAGATTGAAATCAGAGAAGGTGCTAACATTGAAGCACCATCTCCTGTGCAGATAAGTGGTTCTGTTGTCAAGTCTTCCACAGATTGCTATAGTAATGTGTGCCAAGTTTGTAAAGAAGGCGGGGAGCTGCTGTGAGTACCTTCTCTTGCATAATTACATGTTTTTTTCCTTGAAATTGTAGCTTGGCTTACGTTCAAGTGATCATTTCTTCCACCTGGCTTCCGTTGATTTTTGCATGTTGGTACATCCAGTTTCTTTAGAGTTCAGTTAATGTCAGATGCAAGTTTACTCTTTAGAGACTAAGCACAACTGTGGAATTTAAGTAACTAATAATTATGATTGTAGTTCCATCATAGGGTCTTTAATTGATGATGGCTCTACAGAAACTGAATGTATGCAAACATCAAGGCAATCCTGGTGGAAGAAGGAAATCACTTGACATCTCACTCAAGGTTGCTTATTCCCTTGTCATGCAGAATAATAGTTCATGGTTATACCACCACTAAAAGGAATGCAGAAAAACCTTGTTGGTTTAATCAACCAAGCTTTGCTGAAATCTGAGAAACATAATATATTCATTATAATTTTTGCATAACATAGCATAGTACTGAGCAGAACCACATATATGCTGCACTTCATAGATATGCAAAATCTGAATGACAGCTGAACATGGATAAATATGCTTTTGCTGGCCTGATTTAAATGTAGTGTACAGCTGGCATTCAAGCAATACTTATAAATTAGACAATCGTTTTTGATATATAGGATGTTTATTTTGTGAATTTTCACGACTTAACCAGATCTTCTGGGATGCTTTACAACTCACTGTATCTAGATCTTCTGGGATGCTTTACAACTCACTGCTTGCTACCTGTGATCTTCTGAATCAGGTGTTGTGATGGAAAAGACTGCCTAATAACTTGCCATCTGGGTTGCCTTGACCCACCCTTGGTTCAAGTCCCTCCCGGTGACTGGTACTGCCCAACTTGTGCATACAAGAGAATATCATGTAGTGTATACTCTGTGTGCAAAGGAGTTGAATCGATATGGGATGTCAAACATGTTGAGATTGAACAATTAGGTGAACTGGATGACTTTGTGGAAAGAGAAGGGAAGATGAGCAATATTTTCGAGAGTGAACATGGTAGTCATCCTGTTATCGGTTGTTCAGTGCTAGCTTCATCTCAGAAAGAACATGATGGGCTAAAAGAAAAAACATCTTGTAAATCCAATAATGCTGGACATAGTGAGGTTACTGTGAAGACTGCATTTCAAGTGAAATCTGATAAAGTAGTAGGACAACATAAGAGGAAAGAAAGGATATATTTTGTCAAGTATAGAGGGCTTTCCCATCTCCATAATCGCTGGGTCAGTGAAGTTCAGCTTATTAAGGAGGCTCCCAAGCAACTGGCTAATTTCAAGAAAAAACTGCAGCAAGGAAAGGTTGTTTTGACACACAACACAGTTATCATTGCTTGTTCATTCTAGACTCTAATCAAATACGAGAATGCTTTTGAAGCACTTTTTATGGTTTTTATTTGCTTTCTTTGTTAGTTGTGCAACGCATTACTGTATATTGCATATTATGTTGAGTTTTTCTTGTAGTAGTTGTATCCACTGGCTTTCAGTTGATCAATTTTGATATAACATAAGGGATATTTTGCAGGCTCTTAAATGGAACCCTGAGTGGGCTGAACCACAGCGGCTTATTCAGAAGAGACAACTGATCTTTCCTCAGCATCCTGATATAGAGTGCAGGGAAGTAAGTGGTGAGTTGGACCGTCGCACTGAATGGTTTGTCAAATGGAAAGGGTTAGGCTACGATCAGTGTACATGGGAGTTAGAAGACACGAGTATTCTTAAGTCAACTTCATCTAAAGAACTAATGACGGAATATGAACGTCGTTATGATGAGGCACACCAACGAGCTAGTCCTACTCAGGCAGTTAAGGTTGTAGTTAACAGCTTTACAAAATATTTGCACTTGTTTGGTATTCTTTCTTTTATGGGAGGTTTTTATTCAATTGGAACATGAATGAACCTTGGATTTCAGTATAAATTACTATATTCTCAAGTTTATGTGGATGACTAGTTTTGCTTGTTTGAAATCTTTCTAGCTATTTGTATTTGATTCTATATATAAGAATGATTGTCTACCATAGTCTATAATGTTAATCAAAATCAAGGGCTACCACCTAATTTTTCATCCGTAAGAGCAATATGGTTTAGAAATTTAACAAATTAAAGCTTGATAGGGCATTATTGCCTTGATTATGTTGTTACAAAATATAGAAAAAATCTTGGACAATGTGAGTGGTTTGATATGATAATTTTTTGTCTCTTTGAAATTGTCTGTCTTGATTTTTATTTGATGGCCTTTTTATGTGCTATTCTTGTCTTCTTAGAACTCTCATTCTCATGGTAGTTTCCACGTATTATAATAGCACAGTCTATTATTAGTTAGTATGTATCCTCCAAGGTAACTAGTGGGGCTTGCCTTTGTTCATCGAGTTCCTCTAGTTTCATCTAGTTAAAAAGAATTAAACAAGGTATCTCTTTGGAGTGAGAGAGCCTTGGATATGTTGAGTATGATCCCTCAATCATGAAATAAAGGGACATCCATCTTTCAGATATTAGAAACCAGGCTCTCAACTCATTACAATATAGCTACATTTGACATGAAGGGAGAAGGAGAGGAGGGCATGGTTAGTTAAAGGGATCAATGTAACTGAGAAATTGCAACAAAAGGGAGTAGGTCTTGGCTAGACATGACATAATCTAATACAATAACTCCCCCACCATGAGGGAAGCATGTGGAGTAACAAGACTTAGAGAAGTAGGAGAGGCCATTCATGATTAGTAGCTTGCAAGGTTCCTGGTTACTGGAAAGTCAAGACATTTCCGATGATATTTGCTTCCTAGTTGTATTGTCCTGTTTTGGTGATTCCAATGAGGGCCTCAGTAAGAATTTAAGATACCGGAGGGAAGTCATAGTTGTTTTCCATGCTTCACCTCCTTACTTCCTGAGATTGGGGCTTCAAATATATTGCAAAATATGTACATTTTTTCATACTTTTTATTTCTCAGAACATTATATTCTGACATGGATCTTGGTGATTTGAGGTTGCATTGTATTTAGAATAGATGTTTAAATGTTTACTTCATGAAAAGCATATCCTTGTCTTGAATGCACAGGCAAAGAAGCTGCGGAACAGTCCTTTCCTAAAGTTGAAAAGACCTCCAGACTGGATGAAAGGGGGACTGGATTTTTCTCTGCTTAGATCTTTAAATAAACTTCGAGAGTTCTGGCAAGGACACAAGAATGCTCTTGTCATAGACGAAGTTAATCAGGTGTGCTAAATTCCAAACTTGTTTGAGTATATTGGTATGCAAGCAATTTTAAAAAGGCATAGGATGCTAAATTATCCTCTTCACATTTACGATGTTTGGTTTTTGTTTGCTACGCCTTTTGGATTGTTTATAAACATTTCTTGATTCTTGGTTTGATATTGCTATTCTTCTTATCGAATGTGCTTGTACAATAACAAGAGACAGTGATGATTACCCTTCATTAATAGTAATGAGTAATGACCAAATTTGGAGTAAGTGAAAGATGGACCTTGGTCGCTTAGTAATGAAGATTGAATTATTTCCATTTTTATCTTTCTTGCAAATATATTGACCAATATATTCTGTATGTAGAGTAAAAGGAAAGTGTTTTGTTTATTTCAATATTCTTCCAATCCATTAGTGGAGATTAGAACGTGTATTAGGAAAGTATGGTGTCAAAGGGTGGGTTAAAGTGATAACTTTTGTTTACATGCCCACATAACAGGATACATGACATGCCTCATCAGTCTTTATGCACAGTTATCATATCTATTCATTGTTTGTAGAAATATATAGTGTATATTTTGGTGTGCCGAATCTATAAACAATGTTATAATTCTTCTTCCAAGTCAATTCTTGTGTTTGATTCTTCTCTTTGAGGTAATTGAGTCGAGTCAGCTTCTCCGCTGATGACTTGACCCCAAAGCATACTTGCAATTTTGACTTGTGTACTCATGTGTATTTCTTAGATTCACAATTCAGGTGCATGTTAGATTGAGTGTTTGAGTCCGACTCCAAATTCTTGAGAGTTAGACTTGGTCATCTGTTTATAAAAGACAAACCTGACAGACCTGTCAATTGTCCAAAATCGATAGCTTTTTTTAGTATGTATTGTTGTCTATGCACATTGAAATGAGTTATTATTGAATATTTTGCATCTGATATTGTAGACTTTGAAATTAATGTAATATTTTGTTTATCTTGGAATTTAGTATATTTGTTACCAAGTCATCTGTAGGATTTCCAGAGTCCGAGCAAACTCTTACTTTTTGGCCATGTTGAGTCTTTTTGCACCGATAGTAGCCAGGTGCTCTACAGCCCATTATAGGAAAGATGTTGTCACATAATGTAACGTAACGTTATGTTTCAAAAATAAAAATAAATAATAAAAATTATATGTAGTCTAAAAAAGTAAATTTAACAAAATAATAAGAACATGTCCCCTTAAAAAAATATACACCTCATGTCTGTTCATAAAATAAAATAAAAGAAACTTGAAATGAGCTTAGATCCATCTTAAACACAGTTCTAGCAATGAGATGGATAAAATTTCTTGGTGTAACTTTTTTCTTGACGTGTAAAAAATTTAAGATAAAAAATTTTTACACCTCAAAAAATTGGATCCCTCTCGGTGCTTGATAGATTCGGGTTTAAGATGGATCTATGCTGGTTCCACATCAACTCTGGTATCTTTGTCTTTGACATCACGGTACCCCTAGGGAATTTTGGAGAAACCAAGGGATTAGAAAGAAGAAGATCAGAGAGCTAATTATTCCAATAAGAGGTGGTGTCGATTGTTACCGTTTCAACATATCATAATCGACAATACATAGAAATGCATTGTTCACACATCATTCTTGCTTGTTACCACATATCATTCGACCCAGAGGGCCATCCTTTTATAGCTCCATGATGCAATCAACTCCCTTGAACTGAGGAAGATTTCTGTCCACATACTTGGGTCACAGCACATAACGGCGTCCTTGAATTATGCCCTGTTTGTGCCATACTGGTCGGTTCTGTTCCAATTCCCCGACCAGTCGGTTGGTGCAACGATTTAGGAGCCTAGTCTGCCTGTCAATTGACCAAC
Source organism: Pseudotsuga menziesii (assembly GCA_001517045.1). NCBI lineage: Eukaryota > Viridiplantae > Streptophyta > Pinopsida > Pinales > Pinaceae > Pseudotsuga > Pseudotsuga menziesii. The sequence goes on along the minus strand of LPNX010790685.1, from coordinate 179,477 downwards.
TTGTTGACCACTCAGTCGACTCTCCTAGTTGACTGTTGAATAAAGACTGTCGACTGTCTGTGTCCAGAAGATCTAAAGGTGTGATGAACAAGCATGGCGTGCTGTTCCAACAGGGAAAGCTGAATCCCTGTTGCCTCCTTGAATGATGGATGTCCCGGTCCACTAGACCACACGGGCCCACCAATTTTCATATGTAGAAGAAGTGGACAGTTTCCATGGGGTCCATCTGGATTCTGTACCTTATAGATTGGCATATTAAGATTGAACATAATGCTCAGCAAGGGATATGCCACCATTAATTATAGAATAAATTTGGACTGATAAAATTGTTCTTCAAGAGAGTTGACTGTAGGTTGGCTCCTACATGAATTTATGAATATTGGGTTGCATGCCAGTCAATAAATTTCTATTTCCTTTCTGAAGTTTAGTAACATATTTTTCTTGAAGTTGGGAGTATATCAATGATAATTGTTGTAAATATTCATATCCATGGGCGTTTGGGAACCCAGTTATGGATATTATTCAAGGAGGATTGAGTACTTACTCACTTAAGGCTGCAAGGCCGCAAGAATTCTTCTAGTTATCCCCAATTTTTTGTTGAGTTGATCTTTGTTTCATTGTTACAGTTGTTCCTATCATCATGTTCTGTATTTCCTTATGCCTTTTTTTCCTGTCTATGGTCATTATCACTCTTCCACTCTTCCGTTGGCATTCTTCTTCCATTGTGTATTCTATTCTGTTGTGCAGAAATTATCATTACATTTATATCATTTATTGTAATGGTTGAGGTTGTCCTCATGGCCTGAATCTTATGTTTTGTTCTTTCTCTAAAACTAACTCATCAGTACGCTGCTGCCATTCTACCTTTGCTTATATTCCTCTACTTCCTTTCCTTTGCGAGTCTCATTTCGATAACTGCAATCATCTCAACTTGTCAATTACCTCAGGTTTACTATTGAAATTTTGAATTTTCATCGATTCACATGTGCATGGATCCACACATTCTCATTGTCTATTAAATAACAATTCAATGCTTTGTTAAATGTTATAGATTGCTAATGTGGAATTTTATTTGAAAAGCATATTAACTATTTGGAAACGTTGTATTGTATGTAGTTTAGTGATTCATGATGGGTTGGATGTATTTGCCAAATATTGTTAGATCACAATAGAATTCATTGTGGCATAGAGAGGAACTTTTTTAAAACTAATTTGTGTTAATTGGAAGAATTCATCTGTGTATGGCTTAATAATTTCCAGTGCTAGAATTGGCAATTGGAGGGGACTTCATAATTGTAGATGTGGAGACAGAATTAGTTGGTTGAGCTTTTGCTATCTTGAGCACGATAGAATGGACAAACTCCTATGTGAGGGTAAAAACCTGGTGACATGCTTTTGTCCACAAAAATTATACTCTGCATCGGAGGAAGCAACAAGCCATGTTAAGAACTGGAATTAGTTGACGAACTGGTCATGGGGCAACTTGTGTAAGGTGGCACTGTCTGATTGGCATGCTGATGTTCAAATCTAGAGGACCAACACAAGGCTTTCCATCTGAAGGAAATGACCATTTGAGAAACAATGCCAAGCATCTTTGGTCAATATCATGGAAGAAGGAAATAGTATCCCTTGAGTCTTGAAAACTGCGAAATAGCCCTTGAATCCCATATCAAATGGACATTTGAGAATGAGAAGTTACTCATCCTAGACCTTCCTTTGTGAACAAAGTTTACGATCCTTATTCTCTTGAGGGATATAGTGATTTTTATCATACTTACCAGACTCGGAATTGGCAATAAATTGCCGGCAAAAGAGTGAAGAGTTTGAATCGGATCGGGAAAAAATTGGCAAATACAAAAAAATTAAATATATACATTTTATTTATTAAAAAAACATTTTTCATAGATATTAAGAATAGACATGTCCTTATAAATCAAGATATCAATAAATGTACAAAAGATATCAATAGATACCCAAAATATATCAGTTCTATTCCAATTAAAAATTTATCAGGAGATTCCACCTAAACTCTTGATTAGTTAATATTAATATTATTAAAATAAATATTAAAAATTATATTTTATTATATATTAACATATATGTATTATAAAAAAAGGTTATATTTAATATATTTTAAATATAATAAAAAAATTAATACTTAATAAATAACATTTAATAAATAATATAATATAATTTGTAAGTTTATAACAAAAACAAAACAAAACCATAACATTCATTAACTTAAATTAAATGTTGGCCGGCTGACTGAAATAATGCTTTTCGAAATCCACCGATGGTCACGTTAATCTATCCTCCCATAGCCGTTATCGAAATCAATACTGTCTCGTCTCGCGGATAGAGGAGGTGAGGAGGATCTAGAGAGGAGAATCCAGTTCGAAGCATCCCACCCGACAACAGTCAATCCGAAGTCGCGCAGATAGATGATAGAACTGTAGGCGCAGATGTGTCTGTCGTGGTGGCCGGAATAGAGGAGAGAACCCTCGAAAATGACTACCATGCAACCGACGGCAGTCCAACCGGAAAATTCGAAAACGAGGCCCGAGTTAAACTCGCCCCGAGCCGGCTCAGATCGTTTTGCCACCGAGCCGAGTCAAACTCGCGAGTTTCCTGGTTTGAATCGCGAGTACTGTAACTATGATTTTTATTGAGTCAATTGATAAGAACACAACATCCACTGACCAAGAGGAATCATATGACCATGTCACCAATGTTGTTGAAGATAGCCCAAGAAAACAATAATAGCATTAATTATGTGCAAGGAATTTTCTTACTGCAAGGCTATCTTGGGTCTCTGCAGTTGAAATGGATAAACCACATATATAATTTAATGATTGCATTCTAGGGAAGAAGGTGAGGAGGGGCATCCAATGAGTACATGAAGGTGGTGAGTCAGTCGGTGTTAGAGAGTCCTCAATATACAGGCATCATCTTTGCACCAAAAGACCATGGGAGGCAATCTACTCAAATAAGAAAGAATTCATTAAAAAACAGAATTCTTCTTGGGATGGTGTTTGCAAACAAATTATTAACTTGGGATAGTGGATAGGAGGAATTTGGTGGGATCAGGAAGATAATTTCCTTCAGGCCAATATCAGTCATCTCATACTCTGAAGCAAGATCTCTTTTGCCAACTGCAATAGGTCTCTCCTCACCCGTGATAAACAAATCATCCACATACAACAGAAGAATGAGCGGATCATCTCCAAACATGATGAATTAGAGATTTGGATCAACCTCACTCTTCTGAAAACCCATCGACAGTAAGTAAGAGCCTATCTTGGAATACCAAGCTCGAAGAGCTTGCTTTAGCTTGCACACATGAGACTCTCTCCCATGAATCTCAAGGCCCTGTGGCTGCTCCGCATAAACCTCCTCCTGTATGATTCCATTGAGAAATGTAGTCTTCACATCCATTTGATGGATTTTCCAAGCCATTTCCACAGCAATGGAAATCAATGATTTGATAGAAGTATAATGAGCAACCAGTGCAAAGGTCTTATCATAATCAACTCCCTCTACCTGTGTGCACCCCCGTGCCACAAACCGAGCCTTGTATTTCTACACACTACCATCTGTAGCATGCTTTACCTTGTAAAGCCAACGAGAAGTCACCACTGGCTTCCCCTCGAGTCTCAGAACAATCTCTCAAACATCGTTCTTCATGATGGAATGGTACTCTTCCTTCATGTCATTTCTCCGAACATGATGTTGAGAGGCCTCCTCAAAAGTAGATGGCTCCGAATCAGGAAGACTAGCAACCAATGCCATACCCAACCTGCCTGTTCCAAACTCCATACCCAACCTGCGCGTTCCAAACTCCTTAGCTTCGTTCAGGGTCTCTCGAAGCCATTTAGGCTTCTTCTTCCCTGAAGGTTGCTCCCAAACTGGTCTGTCATCATTTGAGGAACTCCCAGAAGTAGAAGGACCATAAACCTGTGTACCTGGAGTTGGTGAACCAACAACTAGTGAACTCTGTGATCTACTAGCTCTGTATGGTGAACCTGTGACCCGAGAACCAAAACCTGTCCTCGAAGAACCTGTTGGATGAATCACTGAACTTGAAGATCATGTGCCTATACTCTGTTGTGTAGTAACCTCGAAAACTTGTGATCTTGTCACCTGTATTGAAGGTACCTGTGAAACTACTTGAGGTGTGGGAACCTGCTGCTCTCCCTGCATTGACTCTCTGGACTTCTTGATGGCCCGCTCCTTCTCAAATCTCACTTCCTGCCTCGCAACAACCTTCCTCAGGTCTTCGAAGTCTCATCATACCCAAAAAAGATGCCTCTCTCTGCTGTGGGCTCAAGCTTTGTCCTCTTCTCAGAAGGGACATGTGAAAAAGTTAGGCAACCAAATATACGAAAATGACTCACCTCAGGTTTCTTTCCTGTGAACATCTCCTTTGGAGTCTTGTTCCCCAAGGCACGATGGGAACTCCTGTTCTGAAGGTAAACAACTGTACTACATGCCTTTTCCCAAAGAAAGAAAGGAAGTGACTGATCATATAACATGGCTCTCGCTGCTTCAACCTATCTACAATACTCATCGAACTCCTTGGATGTATACACACCCTCGTTATCTGATTTGAGTGCTCGAATCCTCCTCCCAGTCTTGTTCTCCACAAGAGCTTTGAACTCTTGGAACCTCTGCAAGACCTCCTCAGATTTCTTGCTCCTCAAGAAGTAGATCCAAGTCTTCCTGGAATGGTCATCGATGAATGTCACATAGTACTCAAAACCTCTCAGAGAAATAGATGACATAGGACCATACAAGTCGGAATGTATCAAATCAAGTACTTCTGCTGACCTGTTATCAGTGCTCGTAAAAACAGTCTTGGTGTACTTTCCCAAAGCACTCCCCCTGCATACATCACTATGCTCAGTGCTGAACTTAGGCAAACCTGGAACAATGTACCTCAACATCCTCAAAGATGGGTGATGCATATGAGCCATCCTCCTATGCTATAACTCACAAAGCTCACTGCCGGTGCTATGTGTCAAAGCATGCTGGGGATGAAACAAGACTTTGTACAACTTCCCTCATTTGACTCCAATGGTGTAAGAGGCAGATGGTCTTGTAGTCTTGGGGAATACGCGCACATGTCCATCTAGGAAGGACACCCAAAGAACCCTATCCTCGATCATGAAAACTGATATCAATTTCTTCTTCAGCCTAGGTACAAACAATACGTCCCTCAAAGTCATGGGACGCATGGACTCTCTCTGAAATATAATGGTTCCACGCCCAACAACTCTAACAACTGTGTCATCACCCAACACGACCTCCACATCTATCCCTGCGTGTGAAAGCTCGAAGAACATCTCTCGAGCACCTGTCATGTGGCTCAAAGCTCCACTGTCAATATACCACGTGCTCGTCATGGATGCACTGAAAGAATGGCCAGTCAACAAAGAATACTCCCTTTCAATATCAATGTCTGCAGTGGTGATGATGGATGCTCTCTCTCTATCAACATGCCCAACACAAAGAGAAAACTCTCTCTCAAATCTAGCTATAAACTCCTCAAACTCTGTTGAAGCTGATGTCTGCTGCTTCTTATTCTTCTTCTTCTTCTGTGGGCACTGGCCAACATAGTGCCCAAGCTTCTGACAAACAAAGCACTTTACAGTGCTCAAGTCTTTCTTCTGTCCATCCTGTTGCTTAGCCCCACCCATCTTGGGGCCCTTCTTCAACTTCTTCTTTCCCTTGGCAGTTAAGGCCACATTCTCCTCATCCTCCCTACTAATAGAAGAGCTGCCCTGCAGAAGACTTCTCCGGGACTCCTCTTGAACAAAATCATTCCAAATCCTGTCCCAAGAAGACAATTTCTCCTTGGCTACTATAACCTCCACAAAAACAGCTTAAGGCTTTGCAACCCCATTCAAAGCTGTCCGCATTAGCGCAGAACCAAGAACGACCTCCCCTACTGCTGCATGCTCATCTGTCACTTGAGAGATCCTAGTAAGGTAGGGAATCACTTCCCCAGCTTTGGCCATCTTGATACTCTTCAATTTCTCTCTCAAATCCATTTTCCTATTTTCATCTGAGCTTTGAAACAAGCTGGTCAAAGCATCCCACATCTGATATGCACGGGTTTTACTAGAAATGTGTGGGATCACATTATCTTTAACCGCATCTAGAATGATCCTTCTAGCCTTAATGTCCTTCTTGTTGAAGGCAGTAAGCGCTTGTGCATCCGTTGAAGCGGGAACAACAATAGGATTTACTGTTGTATTGTTAACCACTTCATCCCATAACAAGTTTTCCTCCAATATAAGCATTAGTCTAGCTTTCCATGGGACATAATTCCCAGCCCCATCAAGCCTATCCTCCAACCTAAGTCCTGTTGTCATTTTCATTGCAAAGTTCAAGTCTCAACAAGGTGCTGCCCACTGACAAAATAAATCACGGGCAGTCTGAAATTTTTCACTGTGTAAAATTCTGCTCTTTCTCTAACAAAGATTTGATACCATGTAAATTTTCCAGTGTTCTCCCAACCCGGTTTCAACAACTGTTTTCATCATTGTTTCATGCCCAACCCAATTTACTTTCAGCTGCAAATTAAGTCATTTGTCATAAACAATTTATGACTGAAACACATGAATAATTTACTACTTTTAATGATCAGCAATTAAAAAACACAGCCACACATAAAAAATCAGACTCGTAAATTTTTGGTCAAATGACCCAGGAAAAATCCCAACCTCTGAGGAAAACCTGTTCTAGAGAGAGATAATTTTATTTTCTGCAATAAAATCGAAGTACAACAAAAACAGAGATAAACTTATCTCAACCACAGTGCTCAGCAAATTCACTGAATTCAGAAATTTTGGGACGGTTTTAATGGAGCACCCCTCAAGACAATAAAATAGTTCCTAAGTGGTGCTCCATTAAATCTCTGTTGATGCATTGCATTGATCACGAGACCCCTTGGTGCTTCTTTGATGGAGCAAGGCATGGAGTGTCTGGAACTAGTGGATCAGGGGTAGTACTTTTCTCATTACTTGATATTGAAGCTTGCTTGATAATCAAGCTGAATTTTATGCCCTTTGGGTTCTTCTCACTGTTGCACAAGTTTCTAGAACATGGGTACTTTGGGTACAAGTATTTGGTATGGCTAGAAGCTTTGCCCAAATTTGCAGGAGGCAACGGATTGAGAGATGCATAAATTAAACCGAAGAAAATGAAGAAATTTAAAAATATTGAAACACAACATAATTGATTAATTTCATAGCTTAAACTATTTTAGGTTCTAAAGCCTCTAGTAGTGTCATGAAATTCAATCCTTTTAAATTTTCTCACATTGCTATATTCATGTTATACATAAATTAGGTTTGTAAACNTGATGTAAATATTGTATTAAATCGTGGTGTGGAGCTCAAGGCAAAGGCCCCACCATGGATTTAGTGTTTTATGTTTCGACAATTAAAATCGATGCCGATAGTTTATGTGCTAGCCAAGCACAATATATTTTGAGACATCATGTAGAAATGCAAATTAATAAAAATACCACAACTAGCTATGCGTCGCAACGTTGAAGAGATGGGGGCATGATTTCACAAGGAATAGGGAGGGGAAAACATTCAAACCCTTGAGCCAATGGGGAAAATCCAAATGTCAAAGGGAAAACCCATAAAGTTCTCATCTACCCTTTTTGTCTTTTTGTGCCCGGTCATTTAGAAATTGGTTGGGGAAGTTAATGCATGGGGATGGGAAGAGTATGGAAGTCAAATTCGAATTTGGAAAGCCACCCATTTTTGGGAAACATGTTTTTGACTTCTTGGCCAAGTAAATGCTTGGAAATGCATGCCCAAGCCATTATTCACCGATATCTTTCATTCCTCACCCATTTTCATGGAGGTTGGGCTCTCTCACGCAATTGAAGCCTGCTGAGCTTTCTCCCTCACGATTTCTTGTTGTTTTCTTCATTTTCTCCATGCCCATAATTTGTTTTCTGTGTTGTTGGCGAATGAGAAGAAGGGAACCACAATTTTGGGGTTTGAGGAGGCTGTATTTGCCTCTGGGAGCAAGATGGGAGTTCTCCCTCACGTTTTCTGCTGTTGTTCCATTTTTATCCATGGCTGGGAAGCCGTTTTGGGTTGTTGAGTGCATGTGCAGCAAGGATTTACGTTTTGGGTGTGTGCTGCGGCTGGATTGCTCTCGATATGTCCATAGGCGTTTTCTGATTTTGGGATTCACGGTTTGGGTGAGAATGATGGTCGTTTTTGCTCTTGACTGTCCTTGAACGTTGTGAAATTGATTTTGGTTTCTAGGGCTGTCTTTTCCCTTGTCTCATTTTTCGTTTTAGCTTCGCGGGAACGTTTTGTTCATACCCAACAGTTGTGTGTGGCTGTGTTTTGATTAATTGGTTCACTGTGTGTTTGATGTAAAGCGTGGCTTGGCTGAGTAAGTCCAAGGAACCCCTATGTTGTTGGGTTGCTGCCTTGATAGCCGTGGAACCCATTTGTTCATTCGCTTGGGTGGACAGTCTGTGAAACCCAACTGTGTGTTGGCTTGACTATGGATGTATGGTATTGTTGTGTGTAAGCCTGTTGTTCCCTAGTGCCTTGTGGATTCATGCCTAGCTCGGGGGTGGCAGTGATGCTGAGAGATTGATGAGCACACTGGCCTATGGTTGGGTGGAACGTTGCAGCGACATAGCTAGTTACAGGAAAGCTTCTTTTCAAGATAAGTATTCTCATGTGTTTAATCTCTGCAATGAATTTGTTTAATGAATTATGAACATGATGAATGTTTGAATGAAATGAATGATTTGCTTCCGCTGTATATTTCATGTATTACGCATCTGTGTATGTATTTTTATGTTCAATGCATTTTATGTTTATGTTCATGGGGCTAGATTGCCCGGATTTGATAGCAGCATATTCACGTTCTCTCTCTGGTAGAGGGGTGGGGACGTGACATAACCCTTTACTAAGTATGCATGACTCTATTGCCATTCTATGTTTTGTAAATTTGACATAGAACTTCATCTTATTGTATGAGTTTGTAAAGGCAAATTGCATATCAATAGATGTATGAATTACGAATAGTTTCATATACCATGAGATTCAATCTTTTTCTAATCCCTTGTTCCAACTCTATCTCTATTATTGCTCACAAGAGTGCTTAGTTTTTGGGTGCCTTTGCATTTTTTTTGATGGTAACTACTGCTTACTTCTCATGTGAATGAACTTGATTGTTTCAAGTTTCAACTAACATCAAACTTTCAAAGTCTTTGGTATTTAGAGTATGATGTTGTTTATGATCCTAAATTGCTATATGAATTAATAGGAATAACGTAAACTAGCTATAAACATTTGAGACAGTTATAATTGTTCAATATCATAGTACTGGTCTAGAAAGATCTGTGTTAAGTGCTAAGAGGCATGACCCCTCTTAATTTATATAACCTTGACATTTTTAAAAATGGCATGATTGATAGATTCAATTGATTTGTTTTTAATTGTTGGGTATTTCTTGGCAGCAGAAACAAAAATCATTCAATTGATTTGTGGCACTTTTCTTATGATTTTGAGCCCCACATGGCCGGGAGCTTGTCGAAGCTCCTTCCCTGTCAAGGAGCTTCTGGAAGCTCCTAAACAAATATGGAGCTTCTAAAAGCTACCCAATAATAGGGAGCAGCCAGAGCAAGTTCCCAAAAGGATCCTGAAAAGATCCCAAGCTCCCAACAAAAGGGAGTGTTTTGTACCAGCTCCCAAGCTCATCGGAGCAGGGAAACATTGGGTACGGGTTTCCCAAGTCTTAGAAGTGGTACCTGTGCAACTATGAGTCTTCTGTTTTTTGCTGGTGTAAAGGGGTTAAAAAAGATGCAAGTCTTTGGAGACCCAAAGCTTGTTGTAATAGGCTGGGCAAATCACATGTGTAATATTGATAATTTAGGTCTGGCTCCTCTCATGGATCAAGTTAAAGAAGTAAAAGAGTCTTTTGAGCTTAACTCTTTTGCATGTCTATCGTATATTCAGTGACCAGGCAGACAGATTGTCTAAGAAATATTTGCTTTTGCAGGAGGGTACCCTAAGTGAATTGGAATTCAGAGGAGGTGCTATGGTTTCAGAGGCAAAAAGATTTTGTATTAATCCTTGACTAGTTTTATGCTTGATGCGTTTGAAAGTTTAATATAATAGATGTAATCTCTTGATGAGATCCTTTAAATATCACAAGAGGTAGGCTGCCTTTGTTGCTCAGGATGACTAAATGTGTCCATGGCAATATAGGAAAACTGTAATATGTTGTTTTTTTATTCATCCTGCATTGGTAGGTTTTGAGTCCACACTGGATAGACTTAATGTATATTTTGTTTACTATCTCAGAAATATTGAATATAAAGATTTTTTTTCTTCAGAAAAAACAAAGAACCATGCAAATCCACCTCCCTCGTCTTGAGATCGAGTCACCAAGAGATCAGAGTATATGATGATATGAAATATTCTTGAAGATGCTCTTGAGATGAAAGGGGGTGAGCTGTAAACTTGGCTTCAACAATATTTTGAAGAATAATCCAATTGCAATGTATCGTACATTGGACCACAGTGGTTTAAACACTCCCCACCCATGCCTAATCAACTGGTTTCGGGCTAGGCTGCCAGACCACTACGATTATATTTCTTTTTTCTGTTAGGTTACGCTGGGCATCATTCTGATTTTTGCATACACTCCAGGCTGGGTAACTGTGGTCTCAATAATGTTAGTAAATAAATCTAACGATTGCTGCAAATAATTTATAAATTTTGGGACCATGGTAGGCAGATTGTACCCAGATTCCAGAAATCCTCAACGGCTTAATCAGAACACTTTAAGGATGATCAAAACTGTTAATTCTGAATATGCTAATCATCTAACATAGGGTAGAAAGTACAAAACTGAACTTTCAATCCTGCCACCCGGTTTTCGTTAAATTTCGAAAAACAGTACACTACTTCAGCTCAAAGATACTTTTCTAGTCTCTGGCAGACAACTCAATCTCACATTGAAAAACATTGAAATTAATAACCACCTACATGCTGCCTTCACTATAGATGATGAAGGCTAGAGGAGAAGACAAAAGCAGCCCATCCCTGTGGGTGCCAAAATTAGAAAAGCAAAACCGTAATCTAATTCTATCTAGGAAAGTGCACCATCCCTAAAACTGGAAGTTTCTGTTTCTGATGTGCTTACACTAACTTTAGAACAAAAGATAACTAAAGATAAAATAAACAACCTACTTCTGAATATGGAAATCTAACTCCAAAACAAGTGAAACATCTATTTTAAATCTGGAACAGTAGTTATAGAATTGAAAGTGGATGAGGCTGGTGCATGTATGTGTCCTCTCAACTGTAGTTCAGTACCCCAGACAACCTAGTGTTGTGCCCTCAATTCTCCTCAGATGTGGCCTGATCATGATTGCACAAGTAGCATGCACGTAAATCTGAACTGCTTCTGCTACTGCCCCTGAAAAAGGCCACTCTGCCACAGTGGGAGAGAATGGTGACTGATGCAACGGGTAGAAACCAACAAATAAGTGCACTAGCAATTTGATAGAGAAGGTATATGAATGGAATACAATTTTTCTTCTTCTTGAAGAGAACTAAATGTGAGTAATGAAGAATCACCTCTTCATAGTCCACTTAATTAGAGCCAAGTAACAAGAGTATTAAGCTAATTTAAAAGGGATATCCGGTGGACTCTATTCTAACATGTGCTATATATCTTAATTGACTATAGTACTATACTAATTATGAGCATTGCACATACTATATCATCCTTCTATAATGGTCATACTACAAATTACACCAAGCTTATATCTATAGCACATAAACTTATTTGGACCAAGAGGCTTGATAAATCTATTTGCTTGCTCTTGACTTGTACAATATTGTAGGTCAACAGATTGATTGTCCTCTTGTAGAAGAGACAAACTTCATTGCCCTGTTTCCATTTTCCCAATGTGGAAGGAATTTTTTTTGGTTAGATGTTTTTTGGTTCTGTAAAATACACATCTTGGGCAAACCCATCGGGCATTTACCTTATTTATAGGATGGTACCTAGGGTAAACTGGATTCTATAAAAGCTCAATGCTTTGTTAACACAAGGCTCAAGGCTGTTAGAACAATATAGTAACTAAGAGCTCCAACATTTCAATTGCAGGAATTGAATTGGGTAGGGTAGGGTACCACTCCTCTCTACTGTTTCAGTGAGACTGAATTGACATGTGGAAAGTCTATTGTTATAAATCAAATCACTAAAATAACAATGGAACTATTGAATATGCCAAATATATATTAGGGGCTCCCAATTATAAGAATATGTTTAGTTGCACAACTTCTAAGAAATAGTAGAATATCTCCCAATAATCCTCCAAACATAACAATGTTAAATTTTGTACCTAGGAAGTTGTTCCCCTAGTGATTTTGGCTAATTCACTAAAAGGTGAAAAATACATCACTTTTGCATTAAATGACTTGAGATGAGCATTTAATTTCACTTTATTGACTAAAGTGACTTTTTGATATATTTAATTTGTGGTTGAGTGGAAAATAATTAATGGAGAGAAAAAGTGCATTAATCTCATCCATTGTTTTAAATGCACCAAACTCATTGTGGGCCCTTGGATTTGGTGACCCCTCAACTACCCTCATAACTCAAACAAAAGGCAAGGAGGCATATCAAAGAGGCAATCTTTTCTTCATGAGATGTGGAGAGAACTTGACTTGAGCAGAGAGCACGAGTTGGTGAGAGAGAAGCAACACACATTTCAATACTGGAAGAGGAGATTTTGTACAACAGTTCTGGAAGAGAAGGAGCACACACTTCTAGACAAGCAACACACATTCATAGAGAGCAGGCACGGTTCTTGAGGCTTCTGTAGCAGCAATAAATGTGTCCGTACAACCTTCATTGCTGAATAGTTATGCAAAACAGTGGAACGAAAATCGAGACAGGCCAGACACGATTTAGGAGGTAATTTATGACTGGCTGAATTCTGCACTGGCACAAATTTTGAGTTGTTGGGCCATACAGTACTGTACAGGCACGTGAGGTTCGAGCAGGGAACTTTCAGTTAATTTGGCACGAATTTAGAAGATAACTAGTGTGCTGAGCTGAACAATAGTTTGCTCACACAAATAATGACCAAAATTCTTGGAAGATTAAATAAGCCATAAGAATGGAATAATAATATTGAATATTGAATAGATGATAGAATGATCTTTACAATGATAAGGGACTCGTATAAATAGGTCCTCATGGTGACTATTCACCCAAATGAGGTGTCTCTTAATCATCCTAACTATTAATTGTTTTATTATTTAATTATTACCTATTATGTTTATAACATTGCCTCTCTTTTAGAAAGGCCTTGTCCTCAAAGTCTTATAATGCTATCGCATTGTTCCTTATGACGTCGTAGCTGGCGAAACATGTCGATACAAACTTCTATGTGTAGACCATAACTTCCAATATATTGATGGATCAATCCATCCAAAATTGATTTGTTGTTGACTGTTGGGATTCCCTACTGATTTGTTGTAAGGAGCTTTGATCACACTAGTACCATTATCTTTCAACATTTCCCCATTTTTAGGATATCAGTTTTTATGATTGGTGTCTCGATAGAGAATTTTCACAATGTCATTTTCTTTTATGAGCGTCGTTTCTTGAGCATTGATCTGGGTTGGAAGTTGTATTTTCATCCCTTGAGGTTTTAATGTTTCCTTCTGTATCTTTTCCAACTTGTTTTCTAATTGCATGTTGTCATTTTGAAACTTAATCAATTCTATTTGTGGCTTTTTTTCATCTTCAAACTTCTTAAGTTATTCCTTAAGATCTTCATTATGATTTTCGATTCATCTATTTTCTTCTTGCTTGTCGAGAAGTTTTCCTTCAATGCCTTTTGTAGAGTGTTTTGCCTTTCGACTATTTTTCAACTTCTTAATTTTTGTGACTAATGTCTTATTATGGTTCTTTAATCTGAAATCTCTAACTTGTGTGCCTTTCTAGAGTTGTCATTTTGTTGTTGAAGAACTTTTATTTGTTGTGGACACTAGTCGATTTTTTATTCTTGATCTTCTAATTTATTTCGTATCTATGTCAGTTCTTCATCTTTGTTGTTAACAATTTTGTTCAAGCGTATTATTTCTGCTTCATAATCTTTTATTTCTTTTTTTTATATATTGATTTTTTAATCTCTGATTGAAATCACTTTCATCTTTTAATTCCTCGATTTGCGCAAACAATTTTTCTATATGATTTTTTTGGTCATTTTTTTGTTCATTGAACCTTTCTTGTATCTTATGTAGTTTAATCATTACTTACGATTTTGTATTCATGTCACGTAAATCTTCATTGTCTTGTTGATAACGCCTTAACTTTGTTTCTAATTTTTCTATTTGTAGTCGCAAACCAGGTTCCATGGTCTCTAAATTCTTCCATGATATATAGTCGTTCTTATGACCTTGAATTCTTTGACGAGCCTTCAATTGGCTTTGACTTCTTCGAAGATTATTCCTTGGATTTAAACTTTTTCAGCGATAATTTGTCTTCCTTTGACTACTTCTTTTAACTTTGACTTCTTTTCTTCTTAAAACTTCTTTGTGGATTGTGTGTAGACTGGGTGGTTGGGAAGAAGGAATGTTACCCTCCCCACCCAAGTTCAAATCTTAGGGATTGACTTTTATAAAAAAGAAATATTAAGCCTTGGGACTCACCCTTATAATATATTTTCTAAAAGTATGATTGATCCTTCACTCTATAATTTAATTGTTTTTCCTTAATCATAAAACCCATTATTATTAATGTAATGGGTTTTTTTTATACAAGTGTGGTTTTATAATACAATGGGTTGTTTTTTTTTCTCCCTTTTCTTCTTTTTCTCCATCTTCTTTTTGCTCTTTGGTTCTATGACATGTTTATAAAACTACATGTGGTTTTTATAAACCTTGTTTTTTTTTGCTTCTTTTTACTGTTTTACCTCTTCTATTTTCCTTCTTGGTCAAAGGTCACAATTTTAGGGAAACCCTAGTATAATGGTTAAAAACTAAATTTACACAATGTCACAAAGTGTAAATAATGGCCAAGGGCCGGATCACTCTAATACCAAATGAAGATGAATGATGATGATTTACAATTACATTGGTAGGGCTTTATTTAAGCCTTATTGTGCCTTTTCAAACTAAAGGGTACATCTCTTTACTTTTTTTTTAATTAAATAATTAATCATTTTCATTTATAAATTATTAATATTGATATTTAATGTATATATATATATATATATATATATATATATATATATATATATATATAACATTGCCTTCTGGTTCATGATGATTTGTCCTTAAAGCATACTTTATAAAACTCGTTTATAATTTAAATATCGTAAGTAAAACCAGGTGTGGTTTAAGTATATTCTTTAACTTTTTCCTTTTTTTTTCTCTTGCCGATAATTTTTTTTGTTTTTTGTTTTTTTACTTATTCTTTTTTCCCTCGTGGTCTCTGCTTCATATTTGGAGTGGAATTAAATACTTATTCAATGAAATTTGAATGGCCAAGGGCAATTTTTTGTCAAAAACCAATTTTTACAAGAGAAACTCTGAATATGGATGGCTAAAAGCCACTGTGAGGTCAAATACCTAAATTCAAGGAAACCTTGACAATTTTGGCCACAAGCTGGGGATCAACAGAAGCCTGAGGAAGGGCTGGCTCTGATACCAAATGAGCCTAACAATAGTTCGCTCGCACAAATAATGACCAAAATACTTGGAAGATTAAATAAGCCATAAGAATGGAATAATAATATTGAATATTTAATAGATGATAGAATGATCTTTACAATGACAAGGGACCCATATAAATAGGTCCTCATGGTGACTATTCACCCAAACGAGGTGTCTCTTAATCATCCTCACTATTAATTATTTTATTATTACCTTTTATGTTCATAACATGTGCATAGAAATCGAGAAAAGTTAGACTTAAATGCAGTTATTATTTTGCTGTAACTTGCATTTGAAGAAGGAATAATAAACCTTACTCTTTCTCACAAACAGGTTTTCCCTTTAGGGGGTTTTGCCTAGGCAGTTTGCCAAAACTCAGTGTCTGAAAATTTTCATAGTGCATTTGTTGTTTAATTTCTGCCTTTAAATTTGTGACATTTCTTTCATGTTTTCCAGTTATGTCAAATGTGATGAAAGACACTCATTTTCAGCAGATTGAAACTTTGGGTGGGCACTAAAACTTGACACAAAATCTTGGGAAACTGGGATTGGGAAACATCACTGAAAACTTACAAACAATATTAAATAAACATATAAATTTGTAAGGTTGGTATGTACTCTCACCCAGTGTTATCAGAACTGGTCCGGTTTTGGCAAAACCGGCCGGTCGAACCAGTTTAGACACCCAGCCGGTCCGAATCGCCATCCTGAACTGGAAATGGCTGGTTCCGTACTAAACCAGTCGGTTCCATACAGGAACTGGCCTTTTTAACCTAACCGGCCAGTTTCGTACCGAACCGGCCTGTTCTGTACTGCATCGTATGACAGTGGCCCTGGGCCCTAAAAATTCATTTTTTTTTAAACAAAAAAAAAGGTTTACGCTAATAGCATTAAAACTAACCTAGGTAATCATCAGCAGCAGTAAATGGTAATGTTCCTTTTACTTAAATTTTTAACATTACCATTAATTGTGCCAGGATGTTTGAGAGTGGTTCCAACCTCATCGGACTTTATATGCAAAAAGTAGAATTTTAGATCTCATTCAAAATTTAACAGTTTTAACAGTTTTCAGGGTTTCAGGATTGCAACGTTTCCACTAGATTCTATCATGTATAAGGGTAGGGGATGTGCTTTTAATCAAGCGCATCAACCCCTCTATGTACCTTGATGTTGGTGGTGTTGATTGTTTAACTCTTTTGTCATGACTATAGTAAAGATGTACCCTTCACTAACACAAAATTACTTATTTGGCATCTGAAGCTTTCCTACCTTTTTTTAATGCTTGGATTATGAGGTTTCATCAAAATTGTATGGTATCTACTATGTGCAATTAGAGTCTAGACTAGCCATACCATATGATCAGATTGTAAACACTAGAATACAGTTATGGATTAGTACTATGATTATTTTTGGGCTCTAGGGGCCATTTAGAGCCTCTTTTTGGTTGGAAGATGAATTGCACTCGGTGCTCTTTGGGCTATATGCACCCATACTTGCTATATACATGTGGAACTTTGCATATTTGTGCATAATGGTTTGGATTCATATGGATGCACATGAATATATGTCTTTTTACAAAATTTGAATATTTTATATAGTTTTTGGTCGACCGGTTTTTTGTTCCGGTTTTTTCCTGGTTTCTGTCCGGTTCATATTTTTGGGCTCTGCCGGTTCAATGACCGGTCCGGTTCTGATAACATTGCTCTCACCATGGATTGAATGCAACATCAGTATTATTGTCAACTATTGATCTTAGGGAGTTATTATAGCTTGAATTAAATTTATCTAGAACGAAGTATTCAAAATTCTCTTTTAACATATCATATAGCAACATATCCTTAACCTCATCTCCATGACAAAAGGGTAGGTTCTAAAAGCTGGAAAAATGGTTTGGTTATCATATATGAATCCCTACTGAGCAGAGGCCACCGCTATAGATAATGACTATAAAAACTCGATTTCCACGGTATTAACTCTTTAATGATTTTGGTTATTCTAAAACTTGTTTTTTTTTATTGATTCAGCTTGTAGACCAGAGCTTGCATTTACTTTGAAGGTCAAATTTCTTAGGCATGCAAGCATTTGAAGTATACATGATAACAATTGTAATTTAGTTAGTGAGCTTTCAAGGATATCTGTGATTTAGGTAGACCTCATTAAAATGTTGT